>CABHPH010162079.1:0-23363 GCA_902168325.1 Peromyscus nudipes | reverse complement strand
ACATAAGCTCTTTTTTGAATTATATACCATATTTTATAATGCTTAATATTTTTATAATTATTATATTTTGAATTATATTTTTCAGTTGGGAGACTTTTAATGACTATTTCTATTTCCTTAGAGGTTATTGGACTATTTAAATAGTTTATCTGATCTTGATTTAACTTAGGTATGTGGTACCTATCCAGAAAATTATCCATTTCTTTTAGATTTTCCAGTTTTGTGGAGTAGAGGTTTTTGAAGTATGACCTGATGATTCTCTGGATTTCCTCAATGTCTGTTGCTATGTCCCCCTTTTCTTTTCTGATTTTGTTAATTTGGATGCTCTTTCTCTCTGTCTTTTGGTTAGTTTGGATAAGGACTTGTCTACCTTGTTGATTTTCTCAAAGAACCAACTCTTTGTTTCATTAATTTTTTGTATTGTTCTCCTTGTTTCTATTTTATTGATTTCAGCTCTCACTTTGATGATTTCCTGGCATCTATTCCTCCTGGGAGACTTTGCCTCTTCTTGTTCTAGAGCTTTCAGGTGTGCTGTTAATTCACTAGTGTGAGATTTCTCCAATTTTTTATGTGGGCATTTAGTGCTATGAATTTCCCTCTTAGCACTGCTTTCATAGTGTCCCATAAGTTTGGGTATGTGGTGTCTTCATTTTCGTTGATCTCTAGGAAGTCTTTAATTTCTTTCTTTATTTCTTCCTTAACCCATTGGTGATTCAGTTGAGCATTATTCAGTTTCCATGAGATTGTAGGTTTTCTGTAGTTTTTGTTGTTGTTGAAAATCTACCTTTAAACCATGGTGGTCTGATAGAACGCAGGAGGTTATTCCAATTGTTTTGTATCTGTTGAGATTTGCTTAGTGGCCAAGTATGTGGTCAATTTTAGAGAAGGCTCCATGGGGTGCTGAGAAGAAGGTATATTCTTTTTTGTTAGGATGGAATGTTCTGTAGATATCAATTAAGTCCATTTGAGTCATAACATCAGTTAAGTCCTTTATTTCTCTGTTAAGTTTCGATTTGGGAGATCTGTCCAGTGGCGAAAATGGAGTGTTGAGGTCTCCCACTATTAATGTGTGGGGTTTTATATGTGGTTTAAGCTTTAGTAGTGTTTCTTTTACATATGTGGGTGCCCTTGTGTTTGGGGCATAAATGTTCAGAATTGAAACTTCATCTTGATGGATCTTTCCTTTGATGAATATGTAATGCCCTTCTTGATCTCTTTTGATTGATTTTAGTTTGAAGTCTATTTTGTTGGATATTAGGATGGCTACACCCACTTATTTCTTAAGACCGTTTGATTGGAAAGTCTTTTCCCAGCCTTTTATTGTTAGGTAGTGTCTATCTTTGAATTTGAGGTGTGTTTCTTGTATGCAGCAGAAAGATGGGTCCTGCTTTCGTATCCATTCTGTAAGCCTGTGTCTTTTTATAGGTGAATTAAGTCCATTGATATTAAGGGATATTAATGACCAGTGATTGTTCATTCCTGTTATTTTTTTGGTGGTAGTGTGTGTGTACTTCTCTTCTTTGGGGTTTACTTCTGTGGCATTATCTATTGCCTGTGTTTTCGAGGGTGTATCTGACTTCCTTAGGTTGGAATTTTCCTTGTAGTGCTTTCTGTAGGGCTGGGTTTGGATAAGTATTGTTTAAATCTGGTTTTGTCTTGGAATGTCTTGTTCACTCTGTCTATAATGATTGAAAGTTTTGCTGGGTATATTAGTCTAGGCTGGCATCCATGGTCTCTTAGTGTCTGTAAAGCCCTCTACCTACCCAGGCTTTGGTGACATGGCCAAAATGAATATATTGGCTATTGGACTTGGTAATACCACAGTGTTGATAATTATAGATTTAAGCATATCTAAACAATCAATTGGTACAGTGATATTACAATATTAAAGGTAAAATATCATACACCTATAGAAAGTACATGTTGCACATGGACATTGTAAAAGTTCCTCTGAGGAAATCAGTGAGTGGCTAGAGACTGAAGGTGAAGGTTTTTGCCACGATAATCACTTCAGAGTCAAAATCATGTGTGATGTGTCACCTGTCCCTGAATTTATAGTTACAAGAGTAAATAACTTGCAGTTCTGGGATTCTTCGCTGGAAATACACCTCAGTTTATGTCTTGTACATCACTCACCTCTGATTCACCTGATTCAAAAACCTAATGTGTTCATAGGCTTGGTGTGTGAACAATTGACTCTCAGAAGCATATTCCATGTTCTCTTTACTAACTTCAACCAAAGTCTTCAAACTCTTTATTTTACTTGAGATCTATCCAGTTTTGTTTTATCTTTTATTCATTCCAGTTCTACTGAATATGACACTTGTTTCTGTGATGTCTCCAGTTTACTTCCTTATCTTGACCTTTTTCAACTTCAGCTTTGAAATTCATGTAACAGCCATTTTTTCAGCATGCTATGACTGATACTGCCCTAAACACTTAGACACTAGACTTTTACTTTTGAGCAAATTTAATGAAGTTTATTCTGAAGTGTGAAAACCAAGATGGACAGAATTTTCCTTATTAATGGCTTGAGTACAGTAGAATCCAGTATTGTACCTTCTCCATACTAGAGAAAGAAGAAAATAAGAGAATGTGGAAGTGAGAAGGGTGGAGTGGAGAGGAAGATTTTTGTTTGTTTGTTTTGTTTTGTTTTGATTTGCTTAATTTTAAGACTACTTTATAAAAAAACGTAAGAAAGTTTTAAAAGTAATTAATAACTGTTTATGAAACTTTTTTGCAATATATCATTGTGACGGTACAGAGGAAACTATGACACTACAGTGGAGAAAACATTTTTTTCCCATTGCCAGCAAGTATCAATTGCTAATAGCTTCTCAGTTAGGGACAGGACTTTGTGTCCACTTCTCTTTATCCCTGGTAGGATTTTGTCTGGTTTGAAGTTGTGAAGGTTTGTGTGTTCTATCACAGTCTTTGTGAATTCATATTTGTATCAGCCCTGTTGGGACAGGATGAAGCTGTTTCTTTGTAGTTACCCACCACCTCTGCCCCTTACAATCTTTCTGCCTCAGGAAGAATTTTAACTGCTGCAGGATATTTGATCACACTGTGAACACCAAAATTGTATTTTGTCCTGGAAAAACCTGCTTCTAGTTGCAGTGTGGCTCAAGCCTATCACACACCCTTAATCCAAGAGCTTTCTGCTTGAATATTATAAATAGAGTTAAATAAAATCAACCACAGGTCAAGAGGCAGAGCAAACAACCTGTTTACAAGAAATAACCATAGAGATTAAGAGGAAATCAGGAAGACTGAGAGAGAGAGAGAGATACACAGGAAGTAAAAAGGAGGGACATTCAGTTCAAGGAATTTTGCTTGAGATGGATAGGAGAAAACTCATTTTTTTGAGATGATGATGGAGGAGGAAGGACAGCTTGGTGCTTTCTCTATCTCTCTGAACCAGCAGGCTTCCACCCCAGCATCTGGCTGTTGGTATAAGGCTACAAGTGAGATTTTGATGAAAACAACATTTAACAACTGTTTCCCTGCTACATGTACACAAAATACTGATCAGACTACTCATCCACTAAAAAAAAATACAACAATACACTAGTAATAATAAAAAAAATAAGTTACAAAAGTTGATATATGAATTTGGCAGCTGACAAGAAAACTTAGTGATTAAAGTCATCCATTTCCAAGTCAGATAACCTGAATGTGAATCCGTATGAAGCCTGATAGCTTCTTGAGGGCCAGAAGTTTTAACAAATTTGGAGGGGTTTTCATCCCCTAATTTAGGATTAGTCAGCTAGAACAAAGACAGGGAGGCTGATAGGCCCAGAACTTTAGAGCCTATGTATCATGATCCAGCCTTTAACCTGAAGGACAATCAGGAGGTCTGATGACAAAAGAAAAAGCTTCCCACGTCTTTAGGCCTTTGCCTAAAGTCACATCAGGCACATGTGGAGGGGACTGGAAGTGTGCTATCTTTATCATCACTAAGTTTGTCATCTTTACTGTCTATTTGTCAACACTCTTCCTATCTTCCTATCAGGGATCTGTCTAAATCCTAATCCCTCACATGCGTATACAGGTAATCTGTATGTGCCAATAAAAATCTTTTCAGGAAGCTTTGCTATAGACTCTCATTTTTTTACCTCCTCCTCTTCTTTATTTCTTTCTTCCTTTCTTTTTTAAGTCTCCCTTGATTTTTTTCTTTGCTGTCTGTATCTAAATAGATGTCATGATCCATATAAATCATGAGTACTGAACTGTATCTTTACTAAATCAGGATTTACATTGTTATAGCTTTGCTTCTAGAGCAGAGGGAGAGGAGGATCATTCCTAGTCACTTATTCCAAAGCCACTCAGTGCAATTCAAAGTTCAACTCCATTTGAATAATGATCTCAGCAGACAGAGGTACCAGGAGGAGCTGCTGAGGCAACCCAGGCTCACACTTCTGATTTGCTGAATGTTATGACTTAATCCACGGTGGGTGGGAAACTGTTGTACTTTTCACAGTAGTATGTTACAATGTCTTCTGGATCCACAGTGCTAACGGTGAGAGTGATATCTTGACCAGACCACCACCACTGAAACTACCCCGGAATTCAAGGAGTTTGTAGCATGAATCAGGAGCTTAGGAGAGTTCCATGGTTTCTGCTGATATGGGGCTAATGCCCTGCCAAAGTTCGGACTAGACTGACACTTTATGGTGACTGTGTCTCTTGGTGATGCAACCGAATGTGGAGACTGATTGGGTCACCTGGAAGCTGTGACTGGGTGGCAGGCACACAAGAAAAAACTATAAAGCTGCCTTCAAAAGTCAATTTATAGGAATTTCCCTACAAGCAAGTCAACAATGACCACACTGAGATAAGCACTGTTGTCCTCCATACCCAGGATCCAGAGCAGGAGCAGCACCAGGAGATGAGTAGGAGTCCTAAAGTCTCTGTTGTGTCCTGATTGAGACTAACTACTGCCCAGGGTGAGACTAGCCTATTAAAAAGTCCTCAAAACAGGGGGCTCTTCTATGTTTACATGCAAATCAACAGGGTATAGATAATGTGTGTGCACAGCTTCACAAAAGACTCACCTCAGGAAATGACCCTGTGTCAGCCTCTGGACCCCATGTTCTGCACCATATCAGGGCACTGTGGGGTTTTATGAAGAAAATTTCTTTCTATCTAGGACTCAGAGGACAGACTGGCTCTGCTGTCCTGAGAGTGGAATGATTTTCTACATGGATTGTAACATGGATTTCTTGCTAGCCTTACATATTTGTCCATCATTCATAAAGGCAATTCCAGAAAGTGAAAGAGTGTTCTATTATTAATAAAACCTCAATAGTCAAATACCAGGTTGAAAACCTGGTTGATCACAGAAGCAGTGAAGTGTCCAGTGACCTTCTCTCTCTCACCTTCTCTGATCCAGAAGGGCCCATGTATCTTTCCAAGCCACTCCCTACTACTTCCTGTGTCTCTGTATCTATCTTGAGTCCTCAGAAACCTCTATGACTAATTCTGGTCAGCTGATTGGTGAGTCTGCTCTCAGATTTAAGGTAAACGTTATTGATAGTCTTAGAGTGTCAATGCAAACAAATATCCCACAATATTTCCCACTTTTGTCTAAATAAAAATGAAAGGTTTTAACTCTAACACACAAAGTTATAGACAGTAAGAACAATTATTAAGTAGGAATTACATTCACAAAGTTCAGCCCATTTGTATTTGGCAAATTCAGAGAAAATACTCTATTATCTATCCTATCTTGGTGAGTTCAAAGTTTTGTGCCTATTCACTTTCTATCATACCTAGACCTTAAAACATTTTCTTAGATAACTTAAGGTTTTATATCCCTCAGCCATATACATTTTATATCTCTTTTGTGAGTTTCCTTTTTTAAAATTGTTAAGAAGGAAAACTGTAACTATAACTATCTAGTCTTCAACCCCATAAGAGAGCTTGGAAGGATAAAATATTATCTGAGTAAACAGAAAGTGCAGAGCAAACAACTTTCAAAACTGTAGAAATGGCAGAGATATCTGGTTGCCTGGACAGTCATCCAAGTTTCCTGTGCAAGGTTGAGGCACCCATCTTTGACCTACATGCCTAGAATATCTGACAGACTTTTTTGTGAAGCAGTATTTTTGAAGGACTGTCCTACTTTGTCTTGGCACAGTTTGGCAATTGCCTTCTTTTCTGTCCTGCTTGTTCAGTTTGAACAGTATTGTGTCAGTAGTCAAGGCAAGGGCAGTTTTTGCCCATTGGCTAACATTGCCACAATGAAAGCAAACCGCATATGGAGGTTGTTCAATGTCTATCATCCTTTTGTGAAGTAAATTGATGCTGCCAGGAACATACATGTCTCACTGTCATGAAAGGCCTTATGTTATTTAAAAAATCTTAAATGCCATATTCTGTTGATCTCTGAAATGTTTGAAGACCATCTATCTATCTAAAATATATCTGTTTGATCTTGAAAACATCCCTAATATGACTATATGTTTGGTTGTTATACATGACTATTAACCTACATTTCTGTATTTCCCTAAATAGCTTTCAAGGACTAGAACTTGACATTTTTAAATGAGCTGCATATGTACATTACCTTAAACAAGAGTAGAAACACATATACAGTATGTTCTCACAAAAATAACTTTAAATTTGTGTTAATATACAAAAATCCATACTAATGTAAAATATTTAAGATTAATAGATGATTTTTAGTTTAAAAAAATAGATTCGATAATCTACCCTTTGTCCTATCATTTCTGTATCCCCACTTTTTCTTTCCAGAACAAACTCCCTGAATATAACAGATAGGATAGAATTGGGTAAAACAGCCAAAGTTCTAACAAGAAATAGCAGCAAAAAAGTTCCCTTCCAGCCAAAAAAAAAAAAAAATACAATTACCAGAAAACTTCAAAAATGAAAGGAAAAGAAAAACTCTCTAGAAACAAAAGAAAGTTAATTTAACCTGAAAGCAGCTTTGCATTAAATTCACCAAGTTTGCACAAATATAGGAGAAAAATTAAAATATTATCAATACATAAAAAACCCAAACCACAAACAAATTGGAACAGAGGAAGGAAAATATACAAAACAACCAAAAAATACTAGCATGGATAGGTTCCCACCCATTGATAACTGAACATGTAATTTGTAATAAAACATGGAGTCAAAATATCAACAACAGCTGGATGGTGTAGACGAATTTCTAAATGGTCTTATTAAATAAGAAACATGGAGCCAAATATAGGGGTGAAAGCCTTAGAGATCAGGGAAATAGTGATAGCGACCGACCTTACCTCTCCAGCTCTGCAGCTACTAAAAGGGGCTACTTCCTATCTAACCTGCACCTTTATTGCCTCGCTGTTCTACCCTCTCATTGGCTCTTAGCCCTGCTACCTCACGTCCTTGTTACTGCCTATCTGTACAGACCTCCAGGTCTCTATGGTTGGCACTGGGATCAAAGGCATGTGTCACCACACTTGGCTGTTCCCTAGTGTGTCCTTGAACACACAGAGACCCTGCCTGCCAAGTGATCGGATTAAGGGCATGTGCTACTACTGCCTGACTTTTGTGTTAATGGCTTGCTATTACCTCTGATCTCCAGGCAAACTTTATTTATCAACATACAATAAAATATCACCACAGGATGGAAATAAAAAGGACTATTTTTCATCAGAGAAGAAACACTTCATGAGTAAAATATAGTCTGAAATTAGGGAGCCAATGAACATACTTATACAAATATAAAGCAAACTGGAGTAGGATGTACAATATTTATATTAATAAAATGGAATTTAAGTCAAAAGCATAAAATGTGGCAAATGAAGTAATTATATAATAAAGGAAACAGTTTAACAAAGGAATATTTCCCAGTTTCCTGTCTACTGAATAATCGTGAATGATGAAGGCAGACAAAGCCTGTTGTATCAGAATGGGTTTTCACTCATGCTTTATCCCATCATTTTTCCTGCTGAGAGGGCACCTGTTCACTATTCTCCTGAGGCAGATACAGTATCATTGTTGTTGCAGCTGATGAGGCCAGAAATGGATGACCAGTGAGCTGTTAATAACCAAGGAGCCCATGCCCCAGGGCCCTCAGCTGCAACTAATACTCTGGAGATCTTCAGAGCTTCTCTCTCACACAGATAAGTAACATATGTGGCAGCTGGTGCACCCGAAGCAAACATGTTTTTGTTAGAGTCTGCATCACTGTGGGAGGATAATGTGAAGTTTGGAGGCAGTAATAAACTCCTACATCCTCAGCCTCCACTCTGCTGATCTTGAGTGCGAAGTCTGTGCCTGACCCACTGCCGCTGAACCTGTCTGAAACCCCAGAAAATCTGTTGGAAACCTTGTAGACCAGGATCTGTGGAAACTGGCCTGGCTTCTGCAGGTACCAATGCAAATGTGTGTGTCCACTACTTAGTAGGAGGCTCTGACTAGACCTGCAAGAAATGGAGGTTTGATCTCCAAGGCTAACAAGCAGGGAGGTTGGAGTTTGGGTCATCACAGCATCACCTCTGGAAGCTGAAATAAAGACAGGGAAGTATAAAGTTAAAGATACACTTCATGAATACTTTTTGGGATTCTTTTTTGATATTTATTTCAACTGAGATATTTCTTTATACACTAAAATTCTCTTTTTGACAAATTTTGACAAACAAGTGAATTGAAATCCTAAGAATAACTTAGACCCTCCCATTCAATCTGTGTCATACTCTTCATTATAGAACAGGTTCTTTCTAATCTGAAACCTTCCTCTCACAGATGTAAACCCCACAGGCCCCATCCTGGCGGTTAAGACCCATCTTCTCATATAAGGACAGAACACATGTGATTATCAGTAGAACCCAGGGCTCATCCTCCCTACCAATCCTTCTTTCTCACTTTCCTCTGTTCTCACCAGGCATCCAGAGCAACAGCAGCACTAAGAGCAGAACAGGCAACTTCATTTTGAGGAGGAAGCCTGAGGAGACTGGTAAGTCACTGCAAGATAATGACTAAGCTTTTATACAAGAGGAGCCAGGGTGTGTCCTCCCTAGGGAGCAATATGCAAAGGATGGGTCAGTGTTGTGTTATAGAAGGAAGACTGATGCAGATTTTTCATGCTTTCAAAAACCACAGAAAATATCTTCTCTGTCAAGGGTAACAATAGTAAAACAAAATGTGGTGCTTGGTGGGAAAATGCTCAAAACTGTCAATCTGGAAGACAATAAACACTTACAAGTGTTGTATTACAGAAACCCTAGAAGGAGTAATGAAGAAATGTATGCAACCATTCTCTAGGAATAGAAAAACTATGCTTTTGCTTCAATTTTTCTTAGAAAAACTTGTCTTTTTATGAATGTTAAATGTAGAAGTTAGAAGCTGTCTTTCAATGGTTTATTGAATTTTCTCTGTGGAGGCACAAAAATAAATAAACATACAAGGAAGGCATATTGTGTATTTACCATGAAAAATCTAAAAGTGTTGGATATTAAAATAATTGTCATATGAAATATGGTTTAAGAAAACTTAGGGATGGAGGAGGGTCTGCAATACAGATAGAGGGAAGAGGTGTTGTTGGCTAATAATATTCCACAGGTGAATTTCAACTCATTTGTTTTATATGGATTAAATGTGTATAACTGTTCATTCGCCAATTATACCTCAGTGAAATTATATTTTTACACTTATTTATTAATTCATGTGTTTGTATGTATGTGTATGGGGGGGTATGTTCATTCCATGGCACACAGGTAGAGGGTAGAGGACAACATGTAGGAGTCAGTCCTCTCCTACCATGTTGGTTCAGGGAAAATATCAAGTTGTTTTCCTTGATGGCAGGAACTTTTATTTGTTGAGACATCTCACCAGCTCCCTCAGTGAACTGATTTTAGCACTGTATTTTGAGAGTATAAAAATTTTTCCAGGGGTTGATAGGTTGTTCAGCAGTTAAGAGTGCTTGCTGTTCTTCCAGAGGACCTGAATTTAGTAACTAGCAGCTGTGCTGAGGAGCTCACTATTGCCTGTATGTCCCGATCCATGGGATCCTACACATCTGTTCCTATATAGGCACCCACATGCGTGCGTGATTACATACAGAAAAAGACACCAAAAGGTACACATTTTTAATTTTTTAAAAAGAAAACTCTCTCACAGATAGAAAGCTAATAGTTATGTGCAAACACAAGAATAAAGGAAATGATTTATGCCTCAGAAATAGAATATGGAGTTTAGGATAGCCTGTTATTACAGTTTGATGAAAGTCCTTGTCCTGGTTGTTTTTGTCAGCTTGATACAAGCTGTGGGGCATCTAGGAAGAGGGAAAATGCTTCTCTCTGATTGACCTCTAGGCAATTATTGTCTTGATTAATAATGGATGTGAGAAGGCCCAGCCCAATGTGAATAGTGCCAACTCTAGGCAGAGGATCCTAGGTGATGTAAGACATTAGGCTGAGCAAACCATGCAGAGTAAGTCAGTAAGCAGCACTCATCCATATCCTCTGCTTCAGTTCCTGCCTCCTGCTTCATGACCTGTTTGACGAGTTCTGTTGTGTTGAGTTCCATTCATGATGGACTATGATGTGTAACTAACTGTAAACTGATCTCTTTCCTCCCTAAGTTACTTTAGGTCAGGGTTTTTATCACACACACACACACACACAAAAAAAAAAAAAAAACCATCAAGGACAGTCTTTATGAGTTATCACATAGCTCTTATATATATTTAGTAGGAAGAACTCTCTTAAGACCATAGGAAAAAATGAACAGGAGTAATTTCATATTTTCTCCTTATTGAGTCTTAGAAAAACGCTTCTCATCCAGAAAGGAAAATGAAATTCTATTAGATTCTTGTTAACTTTGTATAAGAAAATATTTCCCTCATAGGCATCTGTGTTATGTAGCCGCAGTGAAGAAATCCAAGTTCACAGTGGATTCCATCAAGTGAACAAAAACTAGATCCACTCTTTTAATGCCTCTGGGTTATCTGTGAATGTCCTGTCCCTGTCCCCTGGGTCTTCATTTGGCAAAGTTCACTTGAGATTTTGATGGTGAGTCAGAGCTACTCAGTAGAGTGAGTCTGAAGCCTTACCCTCATCAAATGCGGAAAACATGTTAATTCCTTGATACCCAAGCCCATACAAGTATTTTCAAACTGAATAGAACTTGACAATTTTGTCAACTTCACATGGCTTAGAAGGACAGTTACTGAATGGCAACCATAATAAAAGATGAAACAAATAATAGTACATAACTGTGGTCAATAATGAATAATTTAATTGCAAAGTACAAATTAACTAAAACAAAAGGGAGCTAGCATATGCAGTTTTCAATGTGGAAAATAAAATGGTCATATATTCACATATATATGCTTAATTTATTGTGTAAAATTTAAATATGTAAATAAATAAAATAATAATAAATATATATATTCAAATACATATTTTAATATATTGTGTAAATCATGGGTTTTGTGCTTAGAACTCAGATAAAATGCTTAAAAATATTGAAAAAAGCTGGGCGTTGGTGGCGCACGCCTTTAATCCCAGCACTCGGGAGGCAGAGGCAGGCGGATCTCTGTGAGTTCGAGGCCAGCCTGGGCTACCAAGTGAGCTCCAGGAAAGGCGCAAAGCTACACAGAGAAACCCTGTCTCGAAAAACCAAAAAAAAAAATTGAAAAATGTTAGAAAACAAATGTATGACAGTTCTTGTCCCAAGTGTTTTGTTTTATTTTTTTTTCTTGAGACAATGAGAAACAGGCTATCATCAAGCTAATTATCTTCCTGCCTCTACCTCCTAGAGCTAGCAAGGCAGGTATTTGCCACAATTTGTGATTCCCTGTTTTTTATTTAAAGAATGATTTCTTTAAATTGGATATTTTCCCAATTTTTAAATAACCTCCCTTTTTCCTTGGGTATTTAGTTCAAATTGATTCTAAATGTGTATTAACAATTTACTTATTTGATCTAGTCTGTGATTTCCCTTAATTTTTCTATAGATACCAAACTAAAGTGTAGCGAACCTAAGGGATTTGCTGAATGACACACAGCATTTGATCCTCAGGGCTGAGGGAAGATCTCAGAAGCATTGCCCATAGAGTTCCCAGTGCACTGCAACAACAGATGATATGAAACAATACTACTTAACTCTTGAACTTACTGTTTTTCACTCTTACTCAACTTGCTAAATGCAATTTTAATATAATGAAGCATACTGATTTAAATATCCAAAGTACTTGTATAAATTAATACATAGAAAGTATGTGAAGGTGAATATGGTGATATATGTTCAAGGTACAATGTATGGCTCTTATGTATAAATAATTAATATATACAGTGAAATCTCAAACATAAGTTAAATGAATAAAAATCTCTCACACTAGAATGGAAAGCATTCATATTGTACCTACTGCCTTTACAAAATCTAAACTATACTTGCAACTTCAAAAAGTTATTTCAGGTGAATTTTCATGAATGTACTTATCAGACAAACCCTGAACAACTTATTTGCATTATGAATTTTATTTTCTTCATTTCTAGACTGTCATATGACATGAATTTTTCTGTGGATGACTATATTTTCATAATATGTTGTGTAAAAATATGGTAACATTCATCATTTCTAGTGGCATGATTGTGACAGAGATCTATATTTGCAATACTGTACCCTGTCAAATAGTGATGAATATACGAGTAGGGAAATATAAATGAGTTTTCCTGCTCCTTGTATTAAACATACATCAATCATAAGAGAGTGGCCATGATTATAAAGAACATTCTTTCTTAGAAATTATTTTCCAATAATTAAGATATAGAAAAGATATATATTTATTCTTTCAGTTCTTGACCAAGCTACAAAATGTTTAATGATTAGTTACCTGCCTTCTTTTTTTCATTTTCATTTTTGTTATTAAGAATGTTTTTCATTTACACACCAATCAGAGATCCCCCTCTTTCCTCCTTCCAACCCCCCAGCTCCCTCCAGCCGACCCCCCATTCCCCCCACACAAGAAGGCAAGTCCTCTCACGGGGAGGCACATCTAGTAGAGGCAAGTCCAAGCCCTTCCCCTTGCCTCAAGGCTGCACAAGGTGGCCCATCCTAAGTAGTGGGCGCCAAAAATCTGATTCTACCGCCAGGGGGCCCCCCAAGCAAATCAGGCTACACAATTGTCTCACCATGTAGAGTCCCATGCAGTCTCCCCAGCCATTGATCCAACTTTGATGAGTTCACTCTAGTTTGGTTTGGTCGTCCCTGCAGGTTTCCTCATCATGACCCTGATGCACTTGCTCATAGAATTCCTCCTCTCTCTCTGACTGGACTCCTGGAGCTCCGCTTGGTGTTTGGCTGTGTATCTCTGCGTCTGCCTCCATCAGTCATTGGAGAAAAGCTCTATGATGACAGGGAATTCACCAATCTGATCACTGGGGCAAGCTAGTTCAGTTCAACCTGCCCTCTTTTATATATTATCTTGTGAAGGCACTCTTACTAAAGACACAAGGTTTCTTTGTTGCAGTGCTAGTTAACTATTTTGTTCACTACCTTATCCAAGTTGCTTCATTTGCAATCTCTATCAGAGGGTCTATGACTTTTCTAGCTACAGGTTCTTGGCCCCAATAATTGTGTCAGGTATGGGTTTTGTCTTATGGAATACTAATTTAAGATGTGTTACATTTGTTTATGCTTTGAATATTTTTTTAATGATGCAAAGATGTGTTGCATTCATTTATGTTTTATTTGTTTAACTCTGTAAAGCTGTGTTACTTTGCCTGTCTAAAACACCCAATTGGCCTAATAAAGAGCTAATCAACCAATAGCTAGGCAGGAGAGAGAAATAAGAGGACTGCCAGGCAGAGAGTATAAATATGAGGAGAAATCTAGACCCAAGAGAAGAAAGAAGAGAGAGGAGCAAGAAAAAGAAGAAGAGAGGACACCAGGGGCCAGCCATCCAGCCACACAACCAGCCACAAAGTAAGAAGGAAAGAAAGGAATATAGAGTAGAGAAAGGTGAAGGCCCAGAGGCAAAAGGTAAACTGAGTAATTTAAAGCAACCCCTAGCTCTATAAAAGAACACTAGTGGCAGTTTCCCCTTCCTTCTGTCCACTCCGCCTGTTGATCACCTTGAACACACAAGCCTAGCAGGCTAGTAAAACAGGCAAGAGTCAGCCAACACACTTTGATAATCCAGAAAGAAAACTAGAAACCAAGGAATAAAACTCCCACCCAACCAGGAAAAACCCAGAAATCAGCACCTACACCTAGAATCACAACAAACCCAGATGCCTAGATGCCAGCAATAGAATACAACCAATAACAGTCAAGGCACTATGTCACCACCAGGGACCATCTATCCTACCACAGCAGGCTCTGAATATTCCAACATAACTGACACACAAGAAAAACACCTTAAAACCAACTATATGAAGATGATGGAAGTATATAAAGAGGAAGTGAATTAATCCCTTAAGGAAAACATAAATAATTGAAGGAAATAAATAAATCCCTTTAAAAAAAGCCAAGAAAAATATAAACAAACAATTGAAGGAAACAAATAAAACTGTTCAAGAAGACCTGAAAATGGAAATAGAAGCAATAAAGAAAGCAAAAAGTGAGTAAATCCTGTAAATAAAATATTTAGGAATGAAACAGGAAATATGGAGGCAAGCTTCACCATCAGAAAATAAGAGATGGAAGAGAGAAGTTCAGGAATAGAAGATACAATAGAAGAAATGGAATTGTGGGTAAAAGAAAACTGTAAATCTAAAAAGTTCCTGACGTAACACATCCAGAGAATCTGGGACAATACTAAAAGACCCAATATGTGAATAATAGGGATAGCAGAAGGAAAATAATCCCAACTCAAAGTTCCAGATAATATTTTGAACAAAATCATAGAAGAAAAATTTCCTAGCTTAAAAAGAGAGATACCAATACTGGTACAAAAAATATTAAGAACACCAAATCAATGGTAACAGAAAAGAAAGTCTCCCACCATATAATAATCAAATCACTAAACAGACAAAACAAAGAAAAAATTTTAAGATGCAAAGGAAAAAGACCAAGTAACATATGGAGCGTGACCTATTAGAATTATACTTGACATCTCTATGTAGACTCTAAAAGTCAGAAGGGCCCAGACAGACATGCTGCAGACTCAAAGAAACCACAGATGTCAGCACAGATTGCCACACTCAGCAAAACTTTCAGTCACCACAAAAAATAAAATAAGATATTCAATGATAATGTCATATTTAAATACTATCTATCTAAAAATCCAGCCCAACAGAAGGTGCCAAAGGAAAAATCCAAACCAAGGAGGTTAAATGCACCTATGAAAATACATGAAATAATCTCACATCAGCAAAACCAATGTAAGGGAATCACACACACACACACACACACACACACTTCTTTTTCTTCTTCTTGATAATCTTCTTCTTCTCCTCCTCCTTCTCCTCCTCCTCCTCCTCTTCTTCTTCTTCTTCATAACAATCACAAGGAAGAACAACAATAAAATAACAGGAATTCACAATCATTGTTTATTGATACCTTTGAATAACAATGGACTTAATTCCCCAATAAAAAGGCACAGATTAACAGAACGTATTCAGTGACATTGAAACATGCAAACATAAACATTATCTTAGCACCCAAGGACTCTACTTATTTGAGTTATGTACACACACCCAATGCACTTGGGATCCTGAGACCCTTTCCAGAATGTGTTATGTGCATAGCTCACACTGAAAAATGCAATTAACAACCTGCTAGCAGTAGAAGGAGCTGAATGAATACCCGATTCTGAAGAGTAGAATAGATTTCTCATCCCCTTAAATACCTCCAAACATGGACAGGTTTTATGCAATCTTACTCAGATTATGTCAGATTATGAGCATTAGGCAGCCTGAATTGGTTTAGATGATAAGGCAATTTGTGTCAGGAATCAATAAATGTTAATTTTTCTTTGGTATTTTGGTCACTGAAATACATAAACAATTAATATACCAGTAATGAGAGATGGATCTTTGTCCTTGTTATCAACACCACCACAGAGCTTGTGTTTAGTAACTAAAGGAAAGGAACAATGCTCATCTAAAGGGTTTTAATAACATTGTCCCATTTCAAATATTATTGTGCTTCTAAATTAGTTTGAATGGACAGTAGAACATTGGAGGAAATCTTTTTCAAATGGGTTTGAAACAAATCATATCATGAAGATAAAAGCATATTAAATTTTAATTTTCTAAGTTATACTCTTAGCTTCACTAATTTTAGAAATGTGATCTGTGTATACAGAGATCACACAGAATTTTCAACCTTCAGATAGGCTCTAAAGCCCTGAAAAGACACAGTGTATGAAAGAACATAAGAAATAAGAACAGAAGTAAGAACAGATTTTGCATAAATACACGACATAAGGGAGCTGGATATATTCATTGATATTTGCTACCATGGAGTCTAAAAAACTGAAAAAGAGGCAATTAAGACTACCATATAACAGGAAGGAGTGAATTTCAAAAGAGCATATTTCTCAATTGGCTGTGATGCTGTATAACTTTATTCAAGTGAGACATGTTGGAGGATGAAGGTTTATTTCAGCTGGTCCTGATTGCTGAGAGGTCTTCACACACAATCATCCTGTTGTAGAAGAAGCAATGACAAGTCTGTGGCTATTGACTTGCCTGGAAAATGGATGCCATTTGAGAAAACATTAGTGGTCCAGAACCCTCTGCTTATCCTTAGCTTTCCAGGATCTCACATAAAGCAGTATTCTGTGCTCCGCATCCAACAAATTACACATTTGTCAGCTGGGCCATCCCATGTAAAGATATTTTGTTAGTGTCTGTGTCACTGTGGAAGAATCATGTGTATCTTGAACATAGCAATGAACTCCAATATACTCAGGCCCACCCTGCTGATTTTGGATGTAATATAAGTTCTGATCTGCTGCCACTGCATGTATCTGGGATCCCCTGCAGCTCACTTGGAAACTTTATAGATGAGGAGCTGTAGAGATTGGCCTGGGCTCTGCAGGTACCACCCAGACAGCTATCTCTGTAGCTGTTTAAGTGGCTCTGACTAGCTCTTCACTCTGAAAAAAATAGGAGCTTCCAGTCCTCGGTGTCCTGTTAGACATGTTTGTGAACTTTACCTGAATATGTGCTAGTACTGCCAAAACAGAGAATGTTAGACTTGCCGCAGCTGGTAGTTTGACTGGGCTACACAGTGGTCAGTTTTAAGAAGGAAGTAGCAATTTTAGCATTGGACCCTAGCAGATACAATGAGCATCTGAATTTACTTGGAGATACCAATAGAAGAGTCTAAGTGTGTGTAATAAAAATGTCCTCAGTGTGAATAAGCATTTTCTCATCTTCATGTCCTAGCGTAGATGACTAATGTAGCTGAAGTTTTTTTCCCAATCAAACAGAAGTTCCAGCAAATGAATGGCTAATGTTCACAGACATGAACATCATAGAGATGGAGGAGTGGCTGTGCAGTTACTTCTGTGTACTTCCCGGGTTAAATGATGCTGAGGTGGGGGTTGAATCAAAACATACAGCACACTGTGAGAGAATGGCTCACACAAAGTGGTAGATTAAACTGTCAGATACCCTGAGGAAATTCCTCTGACAAGGCTCAGCCCAGATGCTGACAAGACAGTAACTTGACACAGGAAATGAAGGGTACTGGACAAGTGGATCCTGTCTCTAGCCACTGTGAGCATTAGGAGGTATAAGGTTAATCACTGGGGATTTCACTGCCTGAGGCTTTTCTGTTGCTTAGAAATATGGATGAGGTTTCCTTAGTGTATAAACCAAACTGTGCCTAAATAATTAATGGTCAAATTCAGGGACATTTGTAAGCAAAAACTAGACCTGTATATTTTGAATTTTATGATGGTAGCTTAGAAATAAGTCAACTCAAGGCAAATTCACACAGGCAGCTTTGGCTAGTTTACATAACACTACTGTGCACTGGATAAGCTTGGTTAAGTGGAATCTGTGTACCCAAACTGCCCCAAACCACACTGCTTTAGAATTCAATAGATATTAAAATTCATCGTCACCATCTCTGGACTCAATGTTATCTTTAAATTAAAAAGAGTTTTTGTTTGATTAGGAAAATCAATAAGTAAGGGAGCAACAGAATGAATGTGAGCACAGAAACCTTTGGAACTAAGATCTGGATTTGGCATAGACTGTAGTGATGGATTCATGAGCTTGTACACTGTCCTCCAAACTCATCACATTGTGAACTTGACATATATAAAGTCTACTCATGTAGCCACACTTCAGTAAAATGACTTTCAAAGATGGCAAAGAATCCCAAGGAGCAGAGGGAGATTTGATAATTGCAGGTTGGTGGAACACATTCTGGGTTCTAAGCAACTATGATAAAAGCAGGTGGCCTATTCTAAAAACTGTAAATCTTTCTTCTTTTCCCTATCATGGTAAAATTTCCATTTAGGGGCCTAGAGAAATTGGTAAGTGGTTAAGAGAACTGTATTTTCTTCCTAGAACCAACATGGTAGCTTATGACCATCTATAATTTCACATCCAGAAGTTCTGACACCCTCTTCTGGGCTTCACAGGCACCGGACGCTCATGTGCTACACATGCTGGAAGAATACTGATGCACATAAAACAATTAATTTATTCTTTTTTTTTCGGTTTTTCAAGGCAGGGTTTCTCTCTGTTGTTTTGGTGCCTGTCCTGGATCTCGCTCTGTAGACCAGACTAGCTTCGAACTCACTGAGATCCACCTGGCTCTACCTCCCAGTGCTGGGATTAAAGATGTGTGCCAACACCGCCCAGCCTTATAATTTATTCTTAATTTACAGTAGTATTTATTTTACTGTCTCCCATAGGTTTTTGCATTTGTCATTATTTTATATAGCTTATAGAATATTGGTATTAATTATTTTTAATAAAATCTCTACACAATTTCATTATGCTTAAAAAATGAGGGAAAAGGATATGTAATATATATGTAGGAAATGTTAGAAGACATCCACTCTTGGTGGCACTCTCTGTATTGAGACAGGAGTGCAAAGTACTTTAAAGGAACGTGTCTTGAAAAGCAAGAAAACAATACTGACCATCTCAAAATTATATTCTGAATTTTGAAGTTTTCAATTACTGAATTAAATAAATACTACTTATTTTGTTAGATTTTTAAATAATTATTTCAATTTTTTTCATTTTATTTTGCCAATTCCAATGTAGACAAATTGCATTTTTCCTAAGATTAAATATAAGATATTTAATTCTCTGCATTTATAATTATAATTTACTTTTTTATTGTAGTTACATGAAATCAATCTTTTTTTAACTTTGAGTCAAGTGATTTTATCTTCTCTTGTTGATTCTAATAATTTAATTATAGTTTAATTTGCATTTTTCATATACATAATCCTTTCACCTGTGAAGTATGATAGTTTCCATCTTCCTTTTTTATATTTGTCATCTGTAGTTAAAGCTACTCTATTATCATGGCATGAATACCTTCAAAGATATGTGTTCAAATATATTTGATTAAAATATCCAAGAATGACAGAGAAAATCTTGTTAGCAAATTTCTCTTGACTATGGAACATCTCTATATATTCTTACTTATCTTGGAAAATTTCCAAGCTCTTTCCCCCTTTTTCTTTTGAATGTAACTATATTTAGCTATTCATTATGTCACATGTCAAAAGCTTCCAAATGTCTATCTTCCTCCTGAAGTGTCATTAATTTCCTTTGTGTTAGTTTCTACTTCTATGAAACTATGAATATAATAACACTTATTTAGTGGTATACTTTTGTAGTTTAAGTATCTTTGATCCATAGCTGTGGTGGAGGTCATCATTCTAATGATTTTACTTTAATTAAAAAATCCTACAGGTTTTCAATCTTGGATTTTCTCAAGTATTTTCTTATTAATGTACTCTCAAAATTCTATCTTCAGAAAGTGACATGTGACATTGTCCTCCTGTCTTACACACTCTTCACTCAGCTTTTTTATTATAATCATTCACTGATGTCTACCCCATGGCTTGTGTTACTGAAAAGTGACTATTGTCACTCTGGTGCATACATAGTATGATTTCCTCAAACAATCCCCTTATGATTTTATCATATATTACACTTAAGGGCAATTCTACAGCACAGTGTTTCATAAAATAAGGCTTTTTATAAATCACTGATATAATAAATTTAACTTTGCTTATTCATTGGGCTACATGACAGAAGCCTCTAAATTTCTATCATCCCCCAGGAGTCCCATTAATCACCTTAATGAATTTAAAGAGTTATAACAAGGCACATAATGACATATAATTTAATAACAACCTATAGCAAAATGGAATAGAAAATCTTAGCTTGTTTTCCATAGATTAATTATGTGCTTTTCTTTATGGATGGATAGTTGGATAGACAGAGAGATAGACATTATCTATCTTTCATGTAACTCTCTAACTAGTCAACATGTGTGCACTGGAAGTCCCAGAATCTGAGGGTTACTAATTTAAAAAATAGTTGTGTTTTCTCTAGGCTTACCGACTTATTTCTATTATAAATATCACAACTGTAATAGCTACCACATTGCCCTAGCTTTGAAAATAGCTAAGGAATTAGTTAGCACAGCAAATTAGAAGAACAACAAACATTCTCTGAAATGGAAACAATGGAAGAAGCAAAGGCTCATACTGTCATCCTCTTGCTGTTATGGTTAAGGACCACAGAAAGTGCACACAGTAAACAGAAACCAATATGACTCCCCTTAGAGATGAGCAGATAGCATTACTATACCCTCTGACACCATAGAAAACTGTTGTCATTTTATTTAAAATATCTTTTCTACTAAAGTAGTTTGATATGTAGTGAGACAGGGATATACTGGAAAGGAATGAAGACATTTTATTTTAGTATCTCTTCCTCATTTTTCTGCTCCTCCCCTTCCTCTTCTGATTCTCCACTTTACCACCTTGTTTACCTGTGGTGCATCATGGCCTAGTTGAATATATTTCACAAGACAAAGGACATATTAACATTATACAATGTATCCACATAGTTCATTCTTCTGACAATTAAAAATTGTATAATTAGCTCTACAGTGTCTTAAAAACCATTTCTATGTGAGTGTCTTAGTTAGAGTTTCTACTTCTGTAAAGAGACACCATGATGACAGCAAATCAAATGAAGAAAACATTTAATATTGGTGGCTTGCTTATAGTTCTGAGGTTCAGTCCATTATCATCATGGCAGGGAGTATGGTGGCATGCAGGCAGACATGGTACTGGCTACAACTTTATCAGAAGGTAACAGAAAGTTGACTGAGCTCATCTTCTTGAGTATGTATGAGACCTCAAAGCCCACCTCCATACTGACACGCCTCCTCCAAGACCACATCAACTCCAACATAACCACAACTCCTAATAGTGCCACTGCTTTTGGGGACCATTTTCTTTTAAACCACCACAGGAGTAATAGGTAGTCATGATAAATCTCTAAAGAAGCAAAGCATAGTGACGAAATTATCTTACTGTCATGTGCTGTCTATAAAGCTCAGGAAAATATAATACCCAGTTAAAAAAAATGTTGGGCATTTTATACCTCAGATTACAAAAAACAAAACAAAACAACAACAACAACAAAAACATCAAAATGTCTGCTGTCACCATTTGTATCTAAACCAATAGCACCAATAGCACAATGTATGAAATGTGTGGGGGTCATGCCCCGCTCTCCAGACAAGGGACCTGGAACCAAGGAATGGTAAGTGCACCACTCGCCCTTTCCCCAGTCTCCCTTTTTCCCCTGGGAGACAATCAGATGCAGCTGCAGCTGGGAGCCAAGTCAAGCAAGGACTCATTTATTTAAAAACAAGAAGCTCTTTTTAAGCATAAAGATAAAGAAGGCTGCGGGGAGTAGATGCCCTGTTGGGCCAATCAGCTTAAGGGTTACCCAATCATGTGCCTACTCTAAGGTATTTACGGCGTTGCCCATGAGGTAATCATGTACTGACATCATCTTTCTTTTTTTTTCTTTTTTTTTTTTTTTTTTTTTTTTTTGGACAGGGTTTTTTTTTTTAGCTTTTTGCCTTTCCTGGATCTCACTCTGTAGCCCAGGCTGGCCTTGAACTCACACAGATACACCTTGTTTTGACACCCGAGTGCTGGGATTAAAGGCGTGCGCCACCAACGCCCGGCTGACATCATCTTTCTTGACCTGAAGCTCCAATCATACCTTTTTGTAAACAACTTGGGTTCCACCCTCTACATTTTCCCTCTGAGCCATCTTTATTAGCACCTGGATCCATTGGCCTCCTCCACAAAATGTAGTAAGAATTGAGCAAGGAAAGACATGAAATAAAATATTTGCTAATAAGTTTAGTACACAATTAATAAAAAAATGGAATCTCAACATAAATATTTATAGGTAATTGCAAAAAAATCTCTACATACACCAAGGATAGCCAAATTACCCTACATATTAAAGATTATACAAGTGAATAGAGAATATATGTGTGTTCATAATATGAACCAATTCTAAAAAATATTTTATATGTCTGCATGCTTGCATGTTTTTAAGAACACTGTGTGTAAGTCTGGTGCCCTCAGAGTCAAGAAGAGTGTGCTGGGTCCCTGGGAACTTAAGTTAAATGTAGCTGTGGTTCACCATGTGGATGTTGAGAATCAAACCTAGGTCCTCCTACACAGTTGGCATTTTCTCTAGCTCAACAAACCACTTTTAAATGTATGTTCTCCAATTGGCATATAAACTCAATGTAACACAACTAATATTCCTGAAGGTGTTTCTAAAGTTGATTAACTCAATATAGAATTTATGTAGAAAATCAGACAACATAACAAAGAAAATCTGAATCTGTAAAAGTGGTATTATATCTTCTGACTTGATTATTTTGTTTCATATAAAACTACAGGATTTACGTCTGCAGGGTACTGTAGATATATAGATAGGTATGTAGATGACTGAGACATCATGAAGACACAGGGAATAGAGCTTACCCCTAAAAAAAAAAGTATAGATCACTGTTGTAGTGTTGTTTCTAAAACTATGTTCTTAAATATCAATTCTTCATTAATATCATTTTGGAAAGCCTGTGCAAGACAACCCTTTCCAACACTTACGTCATATAGACAAATCTATATTCTACTTCATGCTATGGGATTAAAAGCCATAGGAGTGTGGTTCAATATTATTTGATTCTTGTAAGCTACCAGTGGACATAGGAGCCATTAGAAATCTCTTGGAATTGCTGCAGAAAGCTGAGAGCATCAATGCTCACTGCTGGAATTTAAAGACACAACAGAGGATCATGGTTAGACAGCCTTCCCTTTCTCTGACATTTGTGCTCTAGCTGGCCTGGGAAATCCAGGAATGTTTTCTGCTGTCAGTTTCTCT
>CABHPH010162078.1:30798-45798 GCA_902168325.1 Peromyscus nudipes | reverse complement strand
TTTAATGGGTCATGATATTTACTTTGTTATAAATAATTCTAATATAACTTACACTGAGATTACATGACTGTCTCTTTATAGATAAAAAGTTTTATAATAGAGATAAATAGTAGCCATTACATGATCATTTAAATTTTTTGAAAGATGAATTCCCATCCCTTAGAATAAATATACAGGGAAGGTACTCACTGCCACATTAAGGCATGAAATGACTCTACTGAAAACCTATAAATTTCTTCTGTTGTAAATTTTTAATATCTTTTTTCAACTGTGCCTCTCACTTTTTCTCCTGAGTTATTAAACATATTAAATAGCATAAAATTAAACTTTTTGCTACCCCTAAGTAATGGCAAATCATTTCTAAGATTGATTTTGATAATCCACAAAAGTTGAGATTTGCAATATTTTATTCATGTGCTAAAAATTAGCTGGACCGAAGCTACATACATAAAAGTGTCCAGAAATTCAAAGCTGCAGCCGAATCTGGCCTTCGGGAGAATCCAAAGAAAATTGCATTCTCAGAGGTTTCTCCTTCGAAACCTTCGTTTCAGAGCCCCACAGCACAAGAGTTGGCCTCATGACTTAGCAATAACTTCCTTCTCAGGAAGATACTTCCTTGTTTCTTATCCCATAAGCCATTTACAGATAACACTTGCTGAAGTCAATCCCCAGTGACCTTCTGTTCCTTCCGTAGGACAACTGGTCTGCCTATCATAGTGTACTAAAGTCACATTTGCACAGCCAATTTCATCTTCCAGAGTTTTTTTTTATGATGTTCTGGAACTCACAGGGACTTGACTGGCATGATGATTAGTCTGTGCAATTGCACAGGAGCCACAAATGTACTTCCTGTCACAGTGCTTATCAGGACAAGAAACTTGGGCTATGAATAGGAAGAAGGTTTCTGTAGGGTTATACCGCTGCTATTTTCTCAGCCTCTGACATTTACTGCAACATCGTAATGATATCCCTTGCAGAAGAATGAAGAAACCCAGTCCAAGAAACTAAGCCACGTGCCTTTGGTAATTAATTCCAGTTTCTGTCCTGTGACTGTGACCCTAAAAGATCTGCACTTTGTAAAGGAGTTAGTGGAGATTATTGAAATCATCAAATGTTTTAATCCTCTTTGACGTCTGGAAATCACTGAAGTGCTTTTGTCACAATAAAATTGTAGTAATTACTTTGATATGTTCCATCAAAAGATGAAAAATTAAATATTCTCAGGGAATTATTAAAAGAAAATCACAAGGGTTGAAGAATTCTTCCTCTCCCTGCTCCTCTCATGTGGGAGCATAACCTTGCCCCTTCTGCTCCAATGCAAATGGGAATAGCTCATAAATACAGACAAACTTCTCTATGTGAAAAAGTGACCACTCCAGCTATTTGCCAAAAAAACTGTTTTAAAATACATCAAAGATACACTAAAAAAGTATAAATCCACTCTGTTCTGATGAACATTGAAGATGCAGCAACATTGTTTGAATAAGTAGTAGTCAGTAGAATTTAGTATCAAATCCTGTGGCTTCTATTATTTCATGCATTCATTTATCATTTATGCATTTGACTTATTTTTAAATCTATGTGACTATTAGGCACTTAATAAGAGATGGTTAGTGGAATATTTACTAATCACAATCCTTAAGTTATAATTCTTCAATAATATAGTAATCAATGCAGTAATCAAAATAATTGACTTGTAAATAGACAGACTCATCTTTGTGCAATTACAACCAGTACTAAGTGGAATTGTGGGCTGCAGAGGAATGTGGCCATAATATTCCATAACATTACTATCTCAACACCTACGTAATGGAGCTGAAGGGATTGGTGGTTGATCACAACAGAGCCTCAGCTCTAGTAGGCCTGGAGGATGATGATTGAGTCCAAAAATTATACTTCAGTCTTAGGTTCTAGCTTTGTTAGCCCTGTGCATGATAGCTCGGTCTCTGTGAGTTCATGTGAGATCATGTTGACTTAGAGGGCCTTGTTTTCTTGGTGTCCTCCATTTTCTCTGGTTTTTTACACTCTTTCTGCTTTCTCTTCTGTAGATTTCCCTGAGCTGTGATGGAAGGGATATGATCTCTACATAATGTCTAGATGTGGGTCTCTGTAGTTTTTACTATCTGCTGTGGGAGATAGATTCTCTGATGATGGCTAAGCAGTATATTGATGTATGAGTATAGCAGACTATCATTAGGGGTCATTTTATCACTACATTTTTAAATTTTTTAGAACATTATTATATGGTTTTGCCCTAGGTCCCTGTGCTATCTAGTCTCAGGTTGTTGGTCACCTAAGCAGTATTGAGTATGAGCACCATCTCATGGAGTGAGCCTTAAGTCAAATCAGATACTGGTTGGTTACTCCTATAAGATTTGTGCCACCATTAACCAAGTATATATTGTAGACAGGGCCCCATAGTTGACCAAAGGATTTGTTGCTGTTTTGGTATTTATATTTCTCCTTTGGTAGCATGCAGAGTATCTTCCTGTACCAAAGGCACTAGAATGTAGGGGTTCAGGTTCCATGTAGTCATCAACTTGATTTCCCCAAGCTCAATTATTTGGAAAGGTGTTGTCTTTAGCAATGGGGCTTTGCTGTTAGTTTGAAGAGAGTAACCTATTCTTGATAACAGCCTGGGTAATTTGGGAGTTCCCATGGGACCCCTTTGGCCAACAACTCAATTAAATGTAACCCAATCCCAGTTGTAGTGATCTTTCAATGAACTGTATTGTCAACCCTCTTGTAACAATTTTAAAATAATTGCTGTCTAACCATTTCTTGACAAAATATCTTTGTCAAGTAAAATTATTAGACTCATTAGTAGTGAAGTAAGGAAGTTTTCTATTAAACTTACGTGTCTTTCATGAATTTGTGGTTCTACTTTATATTTGTAAGGGCAGACGTAGATAATTTCCAATTAAAATATCACTTCTCTGATCTAAAGACTCACCTTCAGAGGAAAGAGTTATGTGTCAAAGAAAGTTATAATGGTTTCTGATGTCTGAGGGAGGTGTCCTGGACTCTATCATCCAAGAGAGCTCAGGGACTCTGCTCTTCCACATCTGGCAGATTCTACATCTGGAAGGAGGTACATTGAAATCTCCAGTGGATGGGCCTAGGCTGCATAAACGAGACTTGATTACTATACCACTCTGTTTTAAACCAGTGATTGTTTGGGAGGGATGCCTGAAGAAAACAAAATCATTTCCAAATTTTGAAGCAAAACCAACTTGAAAAAAATGTACAGATATTTAAAATTTTTGAGTGGATAAGAAGAAATGAAGATGAGAGTTTCAAGTGAAAGTGTGAGAATCTTTTCTTAAATTATCATAAAAATTATTTTATCTTTCTTCTTTCAATGTCTTTTACATTTTATAGTGCTTCTATTTGTATCTATTAAGAAGTTCTTGAATATTTAGAACCTTCTTGTTAAAGCATAGGCATATATTTGCTTATGCTCACATGCCACCAAAAGAAACAAAAAAAAATGTAGTTGTTTGATCTTTTCATTGTAAGACTCTTGTAAAGTCTTAAAAGCAATCGAATGACCTAATAATGTTTTATGTGATAAACGCTATGAACAGTTACCACTGTAGAAATTGACTTTAAGCAACTTGGACCATTCAATATTTCATTTAAGACAAGGATAATAAATGCTCCATGCTAATATCAATTATATTTTATGAAAATTACTTCATAATAAAATGTTAAACTGTTAATGATAAAAAATGTCATTTTTTTTTTGTCTAGAGAGATGGCACAACAGTTAAGAACACTTAAGGATATTGCAAAGGATTTGGATTTCGGTTCCACCACCCATATGGTGGCTAACAACTCTCAGTAATTCTGGTTTCAGGAGATTGCACACTCTTCTGGCCTCTGAGGACATTGCATGCAAGTGGTGCACAGACACATATGCAGGCAAATCTCTCACACACAATAAAAAGTGACACTTTTCACATATTTTGTTGATATATTTAATATATGTCTTCCCCCAAAAAGGAGGTGGATTTGTGTATCTGTGAACTTCAGGTACTCTGATATGACTTTGACTTGGCTTATATGAACAAAGTCAGTCCTTACACAGATGTATTTAGAAAAAGGAAGAGTGTTTTAATAGACTTTTCAGATACATATGTATAATCTACTTTGATATAACAACAACGTTTGGCAAGGGGAACTTTCTTAAAGGTTAACTGTAGTGTGAAATCTGAACCATTGCCTTTTTTTTTTTTTGGTGCCATACTAAACCACAGTGTAGTGTCTTGTACCATGGGAAGTTCTTTTATTTATGCATGCTACTGAAATATCATGTATTTATCAGTAATTTTAAAATTTATTTACTTTGATGTACACATTTTCTTAGACTTGACACATCTTATTATGCTTTTAGGAAATTCACATTTTAAACTTCTCGGGCTGATCCCCTCAGACGAGTATGTGTTTGGAAGCTGCCAAGTTCACAGTGACAGAGACAGGTTTTCCAGAGTTAACAATTTTCTCCTGAGAGTTTGAATTTTATCATTGGCATCAGATAAGTGTCTCATCTTCTTTGCAGTGACAACCACGCTTGATGAAATTTTGGGGAAATTCTGCCAACTAAACAAATCTGAGGAACCATTAGTTGTTTTTTCTTTGTTTTGGTTAGTCATCTTCCTAATAATGTACTTTCCTGAGAAAAGGTGCTGATTGAACTTGCAACTGAAAAAAAATGGCTCGCGTCGATGCAGATTCTTTGTTTCTTTAGATAGCAGAAGTCTTCAGAAGTAATTGCTTAGTAACTCACAAAATATTGAATCATAGGAACAATTACGAGAAAATGTTCAGTGATTAAGAAGTTAGGTGTCTTTATTATCTCACCCAGCTCATTGAAGTGAAGTTGCTACTGTTTAGCCATTAGTGGGTATGTGTCTGGTAATAAGTATATAATGACTGTTTTGTTGATTCATTAGAGACTGCTGACACAATAATAGACTGCTGAATGCTTTTTTTTAACTGTGCCTAACCTTAATCACATACGATGTTTGTCACAATGATTTTGAAATTACCAATCTCCATTCACAATAAAATAGATCCAAATTTTGAAAATGCATGCACTTGTTGCCATTCATAAAACATTCTGTTCTAAGAACTGCCAAATATAAAGCAGTTTCATTAGTCTAGACTAAATATTTTAGATTGGCATTAGCAACCAATATGCACATGAATGAAGCTTAGAGGTAATTTTCTCATTGTAATATACATCTATCCACAGAAAATTCCCTACTAGATATTCTTATAAGTAGCTTCTATGAGTGGTCAGTGGCAAGATTTGTTTTAAAATATTAAAACATAATGTTTTAATTATTCTTTTTTTCTGTTATAGGTAATGTCAAGTCTTGAATGCTTTGGGTATCTTGCAATTTTGCTCTCTATGATATCAAAACATTTTGGCAAGTTTTTCTTTGTTTTATTTAAGTATAATTTAGTTAAGAGAAATATGAGAAGATAATATACTTTGGAATATTTAAATAGCTAAATCACTTAAACTTTAGAAATATTATACATACTTAGTATGCTATAATATTTTATAGGGACTATATCTAAAAGTAACATGCAGATTTTATAAAGAATTCTGAGTAAAAATATATCACATAGATTGATCAGATTCTAGATAATCTACTTTTAAAGATGTATTTAATTTAATTTTATGTATATGAGTGCTTTGTTTACATGAATATATTGTGCCACATGAAAGTCTAGTGTTAAGGCCAGAGTGGGGCATCTCATGCTGTGCAACTGGAGTTACAGAGGGTTTTAATCCACTATCAATCTGCTAACAGCTGAAATGGGGTTCTTAGCAAGAGTAGCAAGTGCTCTTAAATGCTGAGGTATCTCTCATTTCTCATTTCTTATGATCTTTTAAAAAATGTATTAGTCTACTTCAGAGAGAAAATTAATGGTACATATTTGCATAACTTAAAGTTCTAAATAATTTACTTTTTATAACCATAATTATATTTCACTGGTTTTGTTTTCTAAAGCTGATAGAGTCCTTGATACTAAATAAAATCTTAAAAAAACAATTTATTTTAAATTTAGCATCAGCAAGACTTATAAGATCATTCAAAAAACAGTGCATTTAGACATCAAATGGTAATATAACTAGTAATTTCCTTAAATGCTGATTAAGTGTATACCATCACATTAATGCTTAAAAACATCAAATATTAGCATGTATTGCTTCCCCTTAAAGTAAAAACTCACTGTTAGGATTTCTCTCAAAAAAACTGCCTCAGACCAGTGAAGTAAACAGATCTGTGGACAGTGCTCAAGAGGTCACGATTTCAATTTTCCTCCAGCTAGACAACAACTGGCACCAACATCTGTTTAATCTTCTCTGGGGCCCAAGAAACATATGCATTTCAAGAAAAAGACCTTGAATAAGGCAGTAATTTGATGATCGTTTTGATTTAGACTTTCATGCTCACTAGATTTATACAATGCACACTAGATTTGTGTTCTGACATGTGAAATTAAGTTGCTGAGAACTCATTGCTCTAACAGGAATTCAATGTCTTTTAATATAGCTAAGTAGAAATTATGTTTTGGAACTTTTAAGTATGAATTATGAGTTTGCTTGGCTTTTCAAGACAAAGCATGCTCATAGATCCAGTAGAGCTATTTTAAATCATTTTATCACTGTGCTTTCAGTCTTACTCAAATTTCTTACTGTTGACAGGATAATATTCTTAGTTAATTACACTATCATTATCAAGGAGTTAATAGTCAAACCGAACTCAACACTAATGTCTGGAGGATCATGGTCGTGGACAAAAGAGATGTAAATGGATGTTATATAGATGCATATTTATATTTATACAAGGGTCATTGTGAAATATAAACCAAAAGCACATTTTAAGTTTTTGCTTAGCAGCATTTTAGCCATTATTCCATGGGAAGTTATTAGCCTAATCTCGCTTCGCCTGCCCTTTCCCTTGGTTAAATTACAGACTTATACAAGTAGATGTTAGTCTACTAAAATACAGAAAACTCAACTTTCCCTTCTGTGTCTGCAAAATGGGGTTTTTCTAAGTAACTCTGTACCCTAGAAGTCACACATTAAGTTCATATATGAGATGGAAATGAGTATCAACAAAGACAATGCATCTACTGTGTCTACTAAATTGAGTTTGCCCTTCATTTGTTCTCCTCGTTCACAAGAAATCAGAGAGTTGTCGGTACATAAGTAAACGTAGAAAATTCTCTGTAGTGATGAGGAGAGGGACAAATGCTGTATTTTTTTTTGTTAATGAATCACAAAAAAACATGGTCATTTAAAATAATGTAAATTAAACTTTTCATCATTCCTGAGCCAAAAAACCAAAACTGAGGTGTTATCAGGCCCAAAATCAAACTTCAGGGCCGATACTTGCTTTTCTTTTGCAGCTTCTGGTGGCTCTAGCTCTTCTTTGCACTGTGGCTTCCTTAATAAACTTTCCATTTCCATCACCATGTGATCTTCCTGTGCTTCTCATATATTCCTCTATCTGGATAGTTGCCATTAGATTTAGAGATTATCCAGATAATCATGACTTAGATAAGTCTGACTCTTAACTATAAGTCCTCAGATTCCATGGAATGGCAAAAAGGTTGCTGGCTCCCACTGACTCCTAACTCCAACTATATTTTAGTCCCACTCTTTCTACAAAAATATAGTGGGCAGACAGAAAGTTTACAGAGGGGTAAGTTTTCATGTAAATTCACAATTAACAACATTTTAAATGGGTGAAATAACCTACAACTAGTTGCAGTGAGGGATTTAAATGAAGCAAGTTTGAAGTTTCAGAAGCACTGTGATGCTAATGGAAAATCTTTACAGCTCTGAAATGTGTCTGGTTTTTGGAAGTGTCGTACGTAGCTCAAAGTTGGGGGGTGTGAGGACACTCTCATTTGCAGAGCCAATCTGCAAGTCAGAAGTAATAGTTCTCAACCTGTGGAGCTCTTAGATGCTGGAATCAGCTGTAGGTATTTCTTCTGCTCTGCAGCCCAACCTAGCGGGGATACATGTAAACAAAGACAGGAATGAGTCCTTCCCCTCCCCTTTCTAAAGAAAGAAGAACTAGCTTGGGGCAATAATTTGACACAGTCCTGGATAATGGTCCAAGCAGAAGTTATCAGGCAGGAGGAGCTCAGAAGTCCATCTCAGGAGAGCTGGCTGTGGCAGAACATGAAGGGCTGGAGCAGTGGAATCTGCTTGGGGACAGGAACCCAGCCTGATAGGGAAATTTCTTGTCTTCCTCTTCTGTGGATGTAAGATTCAGGAAAGGGTAGAATGTATTGAAGAACCAGTTGGTCCGTGGCTGGCTGAATGTGGGCACACACATAAAGGAACACAATCAATCTGGGAATAACTATTAAGCAGTAAAATCTTACCATTGTTCCTTTTTCATTTTTGTGATTACAATTACAACATTTTCCTCTTCCTTTTCCTTCTTCAAGAACTTTTCAGTGCCCCTCCTTGCTCTCTTTCCAATCCATGGCCTCCCTTTTCTATTAATTGTTATTGAATGCATATATATTTGCGTATACATACATACTCCGAAAGGTAGCATGCTCAGTTTGTATGATGCTATCCGTTGTTCTTGGAAAGCTTCTACCTCCAGGGTTTGACTTGTGGCTTGTTTGCCTTCAGGTCTCTGGCTGTCTCTGAGAGTGGTGGGTATGGTTGTGGTTGTGGTTTGAGCAGTTCTCACCTGTCAGAGATCACAAGAGTGGGAGAAAGTTCCTCATTCTGAGTCCCTTCCACCCATATCACTGGGATATGTATACACTCTGTACAGGATTATCTTTCAATCCACTCCAAATGTCTCACTTTGAGAAAGGAACTAATTTTAGTATGAATGTTCAGGGAAAATGTAAAAGAGCCACCTTGCAAATGTAAATTAAAACTTTACTTTATCATAAGAAAAAGTGATCCTGGATAAGAACTAAGGCAAGCTCTTCGAGTATTACAAAAAAAGCTCAGACTTAAGCTAGAACAGTGCATGGGTGTTGGGAACATGTCACATATCTGGTTGAAATTGTTCCTAATGCATACAAGTGGGGTAGCAAGCATGGTAGACTCTAGCAATTGAAATCTGAGTCATGATTCTTTCCCATTGGGTTGATTTTCCACAAAAATATGTCAGAAGAAAGTTAATTACAAATGCCGAAAGTTCACCATTTGAACTGAAGACTAGAAGATTTATGTAGATGAGAATATTTTATTTGCTTAATGTTTTGTCTCTCTAATTTCCATTCCTTTATAATTTGCATACTTATAAATATGGTAGTCAAATTTATATTTCTCATTAAATATAATTTAGTGATCAAATGTCACTGTTTGAATACACCTTGTGAAATTGATTTTTTTTTTTAAAAAATCCTTTAGGATAAAAGGTCAATTCCGGAATGGCATGTTTTATGTTCTCAGATACAGTATTTAATTCTGGGAGTGATATTTATACCATGTTAGGTGCCTGCAGTCAGTTTTGATAATCTCCATGAAGAAGGCTGAATGTGGGTGAACTGCGTTTGGACCCAGTTGTCAATGTTTTGAGCTAGGCTGTGCTTCCTAGGAGATCATGTGCCTTGAAAATAAAGGGAAGTACCAAAGGACATTTCAAAGAGTCTTGTCCTTGCGTCTCATCCTCTCCTTCAGGAAAAGATTGGTGAAATGTGCTAAGTTCTAAATAGATTTTGGTAAGTTCTGACATTTCTTTCTTTTTTAAATTGTGTGTGAAGATAGCTAAATACTCTGGCAGGCAGCCAGAGAGGGAAAGAGTCCATAGACAAACAGCAAGATGTCAAACTTCCCACTTCTTCCTGTTGGACAAAGGCTTGGCAAGCGCTCACCCCTACTCCCAGCTGCCAGAAACTCCTATAATGGAGGACCTGCCAAGACAGGCCAAGACCGGTCCTGGGCATGTCTCAGCTTTCATGAAGCTGTGGGTCTATCAGCTCCCTCTTCTTTGTTTAAGATGACCAATCCAAAATAAGAGGGAGGGTGGCATCCTATGTAGCTTAAAAATCCCAAGCCTTCCAAGATGGGAAGACTCTGATATCAGTTTCTAAATCCCCTTTTCACTTGTGGAGAGTTTATCTCTTTGTTCTCCTTCATGTGTGTTTCTGTTTTCAATACAACCTGGTTGGGTGCTAAGACCATGTTTTTCATGACCTTTATTCTTTAAATCAGCAGGAAAAAAAAAAAAATTCCTGTAATCCTAGAAGAGTTGACCATGGTGTCATTGTGTGTGTGTGTGTGTGTGTGTATGTGTGTGTGTGTGTGTATGTGTGTGTGTGTGCACATGCGCTTTCACGAACATGCTAGGGGAAAACTCTTTGTAGCCAGTTCTTTCCATTATTGAATCTGCATATTGAATTCAGTTCTCAGGCTTACACTGCAGGCATATTCACCTGCTGAGCATTTCATTTAATGAATATATCACACAATTAACAATGAAAATTTTCATTATTTTTGTAACTTTGTACACTCTAACTTTTAATCATAAAAGTTGTGGATACTATGTTTACAAATATATTATTTGTATCAATCTAGTCTTGTCTTTTTATTGTCAATAAAGTCATGATTTCTATATTTTACAACTGTACTGAAAATATGAAAGTTTAACCGCATTAAATTAATGTTCACATTCTGAGCAGATACAGACTTTGAATGTTCAAGTAGTTATTTTATTATCTAAAAGCAATAACAATAGCCATCGTCTTTTAAAGATTGTATTTTCTTATTTGTTTCTCTTTCTATACCAACAAACATTCGCACTAAAGAAAAGCAAAATATATTTTAAATATAGGTGACAGGTCTTGATATTTTGCTTTTTTCCTTAGAGTATGTTGTTTTCTCTGTATTTGTTAAAATCCATGAAGCTTGCATTTGCTCTTGGCCCATCGAGGACTCTAAATAATTAACGTGTCTGTGGCAGCTTTTTCCAATAGAGATTTCTTCCCCCCTCTTGATCCTCTGTTTTATGAGAGCTTCCTCACCATAGCCAGATGGAGATGGAGTTTGTTAACACCATAAAATTATTTCTATCTCCTAAGTAATGGTAAAGTGTATTCAAAGTCATCAGAACAAGATTGATTAACAGTATTTCTCCACCATGGAGACATAAGATTTTTATACTAGTGACTTTTTGTAAAGGCTCTTAGGAGGAAAATATTCCCAAAAAAAAAGCCCTCACAACCTAACAAGGTGACCACACATGTATCCAAGATCAGATAGACCTCTGTGTTCAAATAATTCACACATTTGAAATGAAAATCCAAGCCATAGAAAAACCCACATGGCTGTGCAATTCTTCTTTTAGGGTATCCATATGCTTGTCCTTGGGGAACCTGATTTCACTGTAAAAACAAAATCTATTAATAAGAAGGGTAAAGAAGGACTTCAAATCAATCCATACACATTTCCTCTACCAGTCATTTTTCCCAAATTTAAATAGGCATTATCGGAGATTTTGAATTTGAAAATCCGTTTTAGAAATGGACTAAGGTTGTTTGTTTTCATTTTTCTTCATATGCCTGGCTTCTGCTTATTGAAATGAGAGGTATATGATTAGATACGAGAACCTCTCCCCACCTTTTATGTTTGCTATTCTGGGAAAGATTGGAGAGTAATTTTGACTTTCTACTAATGCCATCATATTTCTCAGAATTCTCAGTGACTTAATTAGAATCCTTGGAGCAAATTCACTTTGTGTACAATAACTTACTTCATATTAGAATCATGAAATTTTTTTCACAATTTGTCCATTGTTAGCCTATTCATTTTTATAGTACAATTAACTATTTGTTAATTAAACATGTTCTCGACTACTACTTGTTATTTTCCTTTGATATTATTTCTATTCTCAAATGCTTTTTCATGAGTACAAACTCAAAATATAAATAAGTGGAAATTATATATATGTATCATTATATTATATATGGGGAATGAGTAATAAAGAGAGAGAGAGAGAGAGAGAGAGAGAGAGAGAGAGAGAGAGAGAGGAGAAAGGATTTCCTTGAATAACTTCAATTTATTGAATGCAGTTGACCACAACTTAAAGAGTAATTTGCTTCATGCCAAATCTTTAGATTTAATATAAACTGCTTCTAAAAATACTTTCATAGCAATATCTTAACTTGAAATTGATTGAATGTCTTTGTAGCAGCACCTAGTTAAGTATTAGAGGCATCATAATTGATTTTTAATATAAAAATAATTTGAGGTCATTTTTTATCAAATCAGTCCTGCATGTTAGTAATAGGAAATATTTTAAATGTATCTTTAAAAAGATAATTTCACAAGATAATATTTTTTAAATATAAAAATCCAACTTATTGTGTGGCCCTTGGTTAGCTGCACACTTATTCACAATCATCTTGAACAAGAACTGGGTCATATAAATGAAATGAGTTATTTATGTGGATAATGGAAAAATCTATAGATAGGGTGCATACTTAAATTGTAAAATGGGGGTCCTATCAAAGTGCTGCATAGTACTCGAGGATCAATCTGAATTCCTTTAGTTGAGTTGTGGGTTACGATAATTTCCTCAGAAAGATTATTATTCAGTATGCAAAAAGGTAGAAAAGAGATTCAAGCAGTTTAGTACAGGAATTTGGCTTATAGTTAATTCATGAAGGATGAGCAGGTACGATTTTTAAGATAAAATTCCAAAATAAAGATCATTTCCTTTGGGGCCGAACTGGTACCTGTCGCTGTGGCATTGTTGGTTGGTTTCAGTGTAATTTCACAGCTTTAAAGATGTTTTATATTTCTCCCAGGCACTCTAATTGGTTGTGGAGAGGATGGAGAGGACAATCCATCGATGAGTTTTTGATAAGGTATATAAGGACACTGTAATGGTTCCATTTTTTTTCCCTCTTAGAATACAGAAATCCTGATTGCCTCAGGAGACAATGGACATCATAGGACAACAGGGATTTCAGGGACTAGCAAACGATATATTCTGTGTGAATCATGGCAATGTACTTGTAAAAAGAACCAGACATTTGTACAAAATAACCTAAATGTCAGCATTAGGTCATTAGTTAGCAGGATCAGTAATCAAACAAATGTCCAACTAGGACACAAAAAGCAATGATAGTAACTCAACTGTTCTGTGTTAGCAGAATGGCCACTCTCTGTAGTTAAAAAAAGTCATTCCACATGCTATATATAAGAATTATGAAACTGTACTTAGGCTCACATTTACATCAAAGTGGAAATTAGAGGATGTATCTTGACCTTTGCCAAAGGAGAGTTTACCTTAAAGCACAGAGGGTGAATTCTTGAAGTAAAAATAGGCTAGTCAATGCAGTTGCTACTTTGAGTTATCCAGACATTGTGGTATCTGCAGAATGAGCAAGGACAAAGGATGCATGATTCATGGTGGAAGGAAAGGGATGTGGGGAGAATTTAACCAAGTTTTGTATCTACAAACCTGGAGCTCAAGAAAACATTAAGTAAATAGCAGAACAAAACACTCAATCTAGATTTTTGTGAAAGAGATGCTTTCAATAGCTAGGTTGGACAATGTCATAAAGGAAACTTCTCTTTGCAACAGACAGAGATCAATACAGAAAACCACAACCAATCAAAATGCAGAAATGTGGAGTCCAGTACCAATGGATACATCTACAAGAAAATTCCCACATCCAAGGCTTAGGGAAGATTTCAGAAACGGGGCAGAAAGATTCTAAGAGCCTAAGTTGTAAAATTGTAAGATCAGGAAGTTTGCTGTGAGATTGTGTCTCTTGGACATCTAAAGAGTTTTCCTCCTACAAGATCATATCAACCAATCGTCTCATGCCAGGTGGTCAGCCCTGAAAAATATACATAACAGTAGCATTATGCAGACTAAGCTTGCTATATCTAGTAAAGTGTGTGTAACACACAGAAAGACACACACACAATCACACATGCATGAACGCATGTACATATCCATCTTTGCATGTAATAGCAATTAGTGAAAAAGGACCATGAATTTGAAAGAACAAGAGCAAGAAGATGTATGTGGGATTGTCTGGAGGGAGGAAAGAAAGAAATTATGTAATTATATTATAATCACAAAACAAAAGTAAAATATCACTTATTTACTAAATCCTTTGCCATAAATTCAGTTTGGGTTATAGCAATTAAACAGCTGTATGTGCCTTTTAAAAATCAGTTTAATGAAGTAAAATGAGAGGTACTAAGTTACTAAAAGAGTTGAATTTATTTGAAGGATTTCTCACAAATATTCTAGTTTACATGTGTAGCCTGTGTTACAAACACTTATTTTTATCCAAAGATAGCAAAGAAGTATATGCCAAGATGCAGGAGTGAAACTTGCCAGATGTCCAACAGCCTCAAGCCACACTGATATTGGTCAAAATTTGGAAACTCACAGATGTAAGGCAGTCTGTTATTCTGCTGCAAGCACTATTTTCATTCCAGTAAAGCCACTGAAGTGTATGACATTAGAGAAATTTATTTATATTTTAATTTTAATCAGTTGAAGACTACATACAGTAGAGAATTCACACACTAATATATATATGGACTTACCCTCAGGGAAAATATAGATGATTTTTTTATAATCAGTCAAATCATTTTTATTATTTAAATGATGTCCTCTTAAAATAGTATACATTAATGAGTTTCAGCACAGAATTTATTATTATTGCTAACATGAGTTAACTGCCTGCTATGTATTAGGACTTTTTTGATAAGCCAGCGTAGGTCAACAGAAGCTTGATTCTTTTTACAGAAACACTGCTCTTTTAGAACGGTGTCTCTCAGCCACAGTCACCTTGAGGAAAAAGATCTGCAATGTGTTTGACAGGCTGCATTAATACTTTAAAGGCACAGAAGACTGCAGTGAAGCATACTGAACCTGAGAGAGTCAAGGGCAACTTCAGGCAATCTGGTGAGGGAAAGCCTCCTGTTGAAGAGATGATATTTATTATATCATCTAATGAATGAGATGT
>CABHPH010162078.1:0-25798 GCA_902168325.1 Peromyscus nudipes | reverse complement strand
TAAGTATCTTGGCATTCTGGGAAATGTCTAGTCTTTTGAGATACATAATTTCTGAATGGAGAAGGGCCTGAGTTTTTTAGAATTGACATTCTAGAATATATGGGGAAGACTAAAAAGCATCCCCAATAAATAAGTACATTATAAAACACACAAAGAGGTGACATACAAGATTAGAAATATGGCATGCTGGTGTGTAGTGGAAGGCTAGGTGCAAAGTTAACCAGGGTTATTGTGTAGAGACTACTATAACTGGAAATTTGTTCAGAACAAGGAAGAAATTGTTTAGTTAGTAAAGAAAATTATTGTCAGATTATCTACTCCCATGAGGTTTGCTCAGACACATTTTTCAGTGAAGAAACATATGCAGAAGGTTTAAAAGGATCAGGAAGCCATGACTGCAGTAGAAAAAGAAAAGGACAGACCTTTGGTAGCCAGATTATATAAAGTGATATCTCATACCTTTGATTTAAGGTATGAGAGGATCTGACCTAAATTTTGAAAGAAGAATTTTAGTTACTGTATTGGGTATAGATGTTTGAGGGACAAGAATAGAATCAGAATGAGCAGTTTGAAGGCTACTGTTGGTATATCATCTCTCTTCAAACACTTAAAGACAAAGAAATATGCCCATCTAGGTATGCTCTACCAGAACAGACCTTTAGCAAATATCTTCAGTACTCATTACCACTATAATTTGCTTAGCAACAGTCTGTTCTAGGAACAAAGCTTCCCTCTGCCCATTTGTTACTTGTAGCTCTGCTGCATGACAAAGGTTTGTTCAATTGTTAATAACGACTCATGATTTTTGTAGTGTGCTATGATGCAGCATCTCTACTACTGTCTGTCTCCTGACTTCTTCCGCTGCTGTTTCCAATTTTCTCTCCATACATTAAAAAAAAATTCTTCCTCGTTCCTAGTCCTACATCACTTTCACATGTATTCTTTTATTGAAAAATCAAAAATAAATGTAAAATCATTTTCAGTTGGTCACACCACTCACATATACACAAATTTTCAAATGCATATAAGTTGTCATTCACATTGTTAGCATTCTTAGAATACTTACGGTTTTAACTATTCTTTGTGTCCTATCTAGGTGTACTAGATACTTTTATGTGAACGTGACACAGGCTAGAGTCATCAGAGATGAGGGAGGCTCAACTGAGAAAATCCCTCCACAACATAATTAAGAAGGCTTGGGGGGCATTTCTTAATTAGTGGTTGATGGGGAAGGGTCCATTATGGGTGATGCCATCCCTAGACTGGTGGTCCTGGGTTCTATAAGAAATTAGACTGAGCAAGTCAGGAGGAGCAAGCCATTCAGCAGTCCTCCATGGCTTCTGGGTCAGCCCCTGCCTTCAAGTTAGTGTCCTCCTTGTGTTCCTATTGTCCCTTGATTCCATGATGAACAGTGATGTGGAAGTGTAAGCCAAAGAAACCCTTTGCTCCCCAAGTTTCTTTGGTCCTGGTGTTTTATCACAGCAATACTAACCCTAACTAAGACACTAGGTAATCCTATCCATGCATGCTCAGCATTTTCTCAAATAAAACCAATACCCCCACAATAGATTGCTGGCAATGATCGAGAGAAAGCCGGAAATGACCCACTCTGGTGATGGGATGGCCAAACACCCTAATTGTCGTGCTAGAAACCCCATCCAATGACTGAGGGATCTGGAAGCAGAGATCTACGGCTAGGCCCCGGGTGGAGCTCCGGCAGTCCATTTAGCGAGAAAGAGGAGGGTCTATATGAGCGAGAATTGTTGAGACCAAGGTTGGATAAAGCACAGGGACAAATAGCCAAATGAATGGAAACACATGAACTATGAACCAGTGGCTGAGGGGCCCCCAACTGGATCAGGCCCTCTGAATGGGTGAGACAGTTGATTCGCTTGTTCTGTTTGGGAGGCATCCAGGCAGTGGGACCGGGTCCTGTGCTCATTGCATGAGTTGGCTGTTTGAAACCTGGGGCTTATGCAGGGTCGCTTGGCCTGGGAGGAGGGGACTGGCTCTGCCTGGACTGAGTCTACCAAGTTGATCTCAGTCCTCGGGGGAGGCTTTGCCCTGGAGGAGGTTGGAATGGGGGGTGGACTGAGGGGAAGGGGAGGGGGGCAGGAGGGGGGAGAACAAGGGAATCCGTGGCTGATATGTAGAACTGAATGGTATTGTAAAAAAAAAAAAATGTCCAACTTTAGAATCTGGATAAGTTATACTTTCTATAAGACATTTTCAAATAGGTGTCTCAGATGTATTTCAGTTTAGCATAAACATATTAGCAATGTTCTTCCCTCCCATGCTTTTCATTCTAACAAAACCCAGTAACTCCAGTTATACAATTTTGAAGATGAATACCCAAATCCCAAATGTAGGATTCTGATTTGATCTACTATAGACATCACATCCTCTAAGGTTGGCCATGGCAACTTTCAGGGGTTCTTAACATATTGGTAGGAAAAGGAGAGGATATGGAATTTGATATATAATTTGAAGATCTATAGAAAATTATTTATAAAAATACATATAAGAAATTATTATGGTAAACAAATATGGCCCTGGGTTCGGTCCTCAGCTCCAAAAAAAAACCAAATATGGTTCCAGGGACACAGGCAATAATGGTCTAGTATTTACTCACACTGTATATCTATTTTCCAGGAGTAATAACTAATTTATATTTGTTTCCATTTTTCTGTATTTCTTCATATAATTTTCTTGGTATTCATTTAGGACATTGAAATAATGAGATACTGAACTATGAAACAGCAATCACACAATGAAACTCAACCAAGTTTTATTATTTCTTATTTATTGTTTCCAGGTGGAGAAAAATAATAGTAATTGCTAAGACATATCTATCAGTCACCTACTGATGGCTTATGAAAATGAACATAGCCATTATGGTTTGAAACAATTTTAATTTCCTACTGTTGTTGAAATAAGAAAGCCAAAATGGGGGTTGGGTGATGGATAAGCAGTCAAGGATGCATGCTGTTGTTCTAGAGGACCCAAGTTCATTCCTTGTGTTCATGGCAGGAGGCTCATAATCACCTGGCCTGTAACTCAAGCTCTAGGAGTCTTGTGCTTTCTTCTAGACTCCATAGGCACCAGCATTTATGTGTACCTATATACCAGTACGTATATATGCACAACTAAATACAAACTAAATCTAAAGAAAAAAAGGCTTCCAAATTTTTTTCATAGGGGAAAAAAAAGAAAAAATATTAACATTCTTCCAATTGTATACCCTCCATATTCTATATGAGTGCTCTTCTGGCTTCCTCACTTGACATTTTTTTTAAAAAAAATAATATTAATGGGTATCCTTTTCATTTAAAAGCTTCATACCATTTGTATAATATATAATCTATTTAATTTTTTTCATTTTACATACCAACCTTCCCTCTCTCCCCTTCTCACATTCCTTCTCCCACCCCCCATTAACTCCTCATAGAGAGTAAGCCCTCTCTTGGATAGTCAACCCTGGCTGGCATACTAAGTTGGGGCAGCACTAAGTCCCTGCCCTGCATCAAGGCTGATTAAGGCATCCTACCATAGGGAATGGGCTATAAAAAGCCAGTTCATGTACCGAGGATTGGTGACTGCCCTAATTGTCATCACAGAACCTTTGTCCAGTAGCTGATGGAAGCAGATGCAAAGACCCACAGCCAAGCACTTGGCTGAGCTCCTGGACTTAAATTGAAGAGAAGGAGGAGGGATTATATGAGCAAGGGGGGGTCCAAATCACAATGGGAAATACCACAGAGGCAGCTGACCTGAGCTAGTGGGAGCTCAAGGACCCTGGACTGACAGCTAGGGAGCCTACATGGGACCAAACTGGTCCTCTGAATGTGGATGAAAGTCGTGCAGCTTGATCTGTTTATGGAGCCCCTGGCAATGGGTCCAGGACCTATAATTTATATTTTTATTGACAGCTGATGTCTGCTGAGGGAGGAAGAGTGATTCTCCTTTGAGGAATTGGTCACCAGCAGGCAGTCCCAGTAGATGGATAAACACCCATGTGTAGATGTAGGGACAGCACTGATTAGACTGAAGGGATTATTAATAACAGTAAAAGAGAAGCAAAAATAAAGGACATGAAAGTAAGGGAAGATCCCCGAACAGCACTAGAGGGAGCTGGAAGGAAGGAGAACCCATTTTGTTCCTTTCAAGACTCTCGAGTCTGCTCATGTTCCTGGTTCAACAGCCTTTTGTGTTTTCATGGGTAACATGCAAATCTCTCCAGAGTCTCCTTTGCTTCTTCAATGGCTTTCTCCATGCTGGTTACTCTACTATAGAATACATAATCACCCTTTGACTCCACTGGACCCACCCAGATAAAGACAATATCTCTCCACCTTAAATTTATTATCAAGTTAATTTCATCTATAAAGCCCTGTAATGTAAACTTAGTTCATTCATGGATTCTTGGGTTATTATGTAAATATTTGGGGAGGTCATTTTGCTGCCGACTATAAAATCAGGCCCACTACTTGTACCAAAAATAGTCATAGTTTTAAAATATTGCCATGTCAAATTGCTCACTATCACTATCCAAAGAAATCTTTGATTCATAGAGAAGTTACTATATTAGATATCAATACTAATTTCAGAGAACTTATTGCAAGCTTACTTAGTTCATATACAATTTTTCAAAATAATAGACTATATAAGCTGTTGATACAGATAATTTTACTCACAAAGAATACAATGAATAATGATACAGTTAAAACTGGGAGGCTCTTTTGGGAGAAATATTTTTAACCTTTTCCATTGTAATGCAGGAGAAGCATAGATTTATGAAAAATAAATGGCATGCCCATGACTGTTTAGTTGATCAATGATTGGATAGTCAGAAGAACTAGGATTCGCCTCTGTTCTATTTTTGATGTGGGAAATGTTGTCCTGAAATTAAGCTAAACTCAACATACAATAAAAATTTATGAAGATTTGCCAGCATATCTTTTAACATTTTCTTTTGCTGTATGCCTATTTTATTTTGGATGTCCCTGTATTTCTGACACTACAAAAATGAAAAAAAAATTCAAAATATTCAAAATGATCCTGATTATTTAATAAAACAGAATTACAAAAATGTTTATGTTCATTTCAGACTTGGGTTTCTACATCATTGAAGAAATTAAATGGTTGTTAGGGTCACATATTTATTTCAAATACTTACTTAAAAAGAAAATATTAATGGGCCTAATTTTAAATGGCATTTTGAAATGATTATAATTTAAATAGCTCTAGCTTCATATTCTTAAATGAGACAGGGTCCAAAATAAATAGTTTAGTGGATATGAACTTGACTTAAAATGTTTTTAGAGGGTAAAACACTTACTTCTAAGTCCTAGTTAACTTAGCTTTGTGATTTCTGTATGCATTTGACATTCTGTTTTTGTTTCTGATAAGCCTACCAATTTAAATCGACAGAGATAAATTCATATTATAATTTGGGTCTTTGCGGTTATTGGATTTGTTCCCCTTATATATAAAAGCATGAGTCAAGCAGCCCTGTGATGCCGAAAGTCTTAGCAAAGGGAGACAACCATTTATTCTGTCACTTCATAATGGCAGCTTTTTATCCTCCGACCCAAGGTCAATTGCATTGTCTTTGGTGAAAGATAGGGAAGAACTGCTAAGAAAGATTTTACTGGGCAGCCAATCTGAATCTGTTTCCTCTGATGAAATGTCAATAGCTTCCTAGGACAAAATGTAGTTTTTTTTAGAAACAAAGGTGAAATTGCTTTAGAATGTGTGTCCACAAATCAGTCCCTTTCAATATAAAATATTGGAGAGGGAAAAATTAAGACATAATCCAATATGCTGTTATGTTTCCAACTTTTTACTTTAATTCATCAAGCATATTACATTTTCTCCAAAAACCAATTTAAAGAAGCATTGATGTTCTTCTAATGGTTTTAGAGACATAAAACATGTAGTAAAAAGTCCAATGCTCTGAACCTGGACATCCTTAAGAATGCATAAGGGATCAGAATATCAGAAGGCATAGGTTCAAATGACAGCCTATGTACCATGCTAGAAAAGAAATCAGAATGTGGAGCCTATGTATTAGCTACTTGAAATAATGGAATTCTGTGGATGACATTTTATGAATGGAGTACAAGGTACATTTATTATTTTACACAAACACTGAATTCTGTCTTTGAAAACTTTGCACATCTTTGTTTGCTCCATTTAAAAATGCAGTTTATAAAAACTTTGTATCATTGAGGTTTGCGTTCACTACTTGGCAAGCTGCTGGCAAGTTCAAGATCTATCTCTAATACAGACCACTGTTAGGGCCAGTTTGGTCACTTGGCAAGTTTCTCTCTCAAAAACAAAACTTAAGAAAGAGGTGGGGGAATACAGATTAGTGATAAGATGCATGTCTAGCATGTACCAGGCTCTAAATTCAATTCTCAGTATTCAATAAAAAGTTCTACTATGTATAAATCAAGCAAGTCTAATTTTTATACTTAGTATGTTTATTATTGTAAGGCATTTTCTCAATTATCAGATCAAGAGGTGAGGGTCCAGCCTATTGTGGTACCATCTTGGGGCTGGTGGTCTTGAGTTCTATAAGAAAGCAGGCTAAGCAAGCTAGGGAGAGAATTCCTGTAAGGAGTACCCTTCCATGACTGCTGCATCACCTGCAGTCTCCAGAGTCCTGACCTGTTAAAGTTCCTGTGTCCTGGATTCCTTTGTTGATGAAGAGCAATATTAAAATGTAACACTCCCTTTCCTTCTGAGCTTGCTTCTCAGTCATTGGTGTTTTTGTCACAGCAATAGAAACTCTGACTAAGACAAATAAGTAGTTTTTTTCTTCAGATAGATCTGTGGCATTGTTAAGTATAATGACTATGATGAAAAATTAGAGCTGATTATTCTAATTCTGAAAGCACATAGCTGGAGATGAAGAATAGATCTAGAAACAAACATTGTTGTTGAATACAAGATCCTGCTATACTTATAATGACTGTTTTTTGATGTGGGATAATGCTCTTGCACACTGTAAAGATTTGTCACTCATATAGGTTTAATAAAACACTGATTGACCAGCAGACAGGCAGGGAGTATAGGTGGGGCATCCAGACTAGGAGAATTCTGGGAAGAGGAAGGAGGAGATGGGATTTCCAGCCCGATGCAGAGGAAGTAAGATGAGAATGCTGTATGGAGAAAAAGTACCAAGCCATATGTCTAATCATAGACAATAATTATGGGTTAATTTAAGCATAAGAGTCAGTTACTTATAAGGCTGAGCAAAAGGTCAAACAGTTTTTAATTAATATAAGTCTCTGTGCCGTGGGATGTCTCTCTGTATGCTGTGAATATGTGTTAATCCCATTGGTTAACAAATAGAGTTGTATTGGCCAATGGCAGGGTAGAATGGAGCCAGGTAGGAAATGAGAGAGAGAGAGAGAGTGAGAGAGAGAGAGAGAGAGAGAGAGAGAGAGAGAGATGAAACCAAGGTGAGCCGCCAACAGGAGAAGCAAGATGTGAGAAAACAGGCAATGGCACAAGCCATGTGGCCATGCATAGATTAACAGACATGTGCTGAGTTAAGTTGTAAGAGCTAGTTAGCAAGAAGCCTGAGCCATAGATCAAACAGGTTGTAATTAATATAAGCCTCTGTGTGTTTACTTTATAAGTGGCCATGGGACCATAGGGTCAGGAAAGACCAGAGAAATTTCCACCTACATCTCTGTGTGTTTATTTGAGACTGAAATGTTGCAGAACCAGGTGGGACAGAAACTTCTGTCTACAAGTTTTTGCTACTGTAAGTGGAAAAATCTTTATCTTGAAATCTTTATCTAAGTAATTCAGGTTAAGGAAGAGACATTATTATTAGTAAAAAGAACATAACAAGAAACAACTATAAAATTTCCAGGATTGAATGTTTTGTCTTTCATATAGTGTGTCTGTCTTTCATCTGGCACTACTCATACATCTCAACTGAAATGACCAAGGGAACAGAACACAGTGATGTCAGAATAGATGCTCTCTTCTTACAACAGGAAGATCTGTTGGTAAGGAGTTGGTAAACACTGTATCTGCTATTTGGGGGGTCTTCTGTGTTCCTGTCAATATTATCCCCAGTGATAAAGTGACAAGCTTTATTTGTCTTTTATTTGTCTTTTGTCTTCATGTCAGTTAGGTTCCCTTTCTCCAGAGGCCTTTCTCTGAAAGGGAAAAATATGCATCCAGAGAACAGCCAAGTGATTTCTTCGCACAAGTTGAAAGTGTCATTTGCCTTATGGTGTTGAATTAATTGACAGAAAAGCAAGCTGCTGAACGTGCTGGAGTGATGAATACTGATATCAACAAGAAGATATTTCCTACAGTACTATACAATATAAGACACTAAACACATGTCTGGAAAGTAGAAAATCCTATAGGATGTGATTAATATAATAAAATTGTTCCATCATTAAAAAGTCGCTTGAGTGTAACCTCTTAACAACTTTTGAATTTGGTGATATCTTTGGCCTACACTTTGATAATACTCAATATTCCATAGTTTATTCTCATTCCCATAGAGAAAAGGTATTTAATATCTAAATAGGTAATACCAATATTATGCCAATTACTATGTCTATCTAATCTGTCACATGAGTTGTATATAAGATTGTTATGCTCTGAGACTAAATTTGATAATTACTTGTATTTATAATTGGTAATATATCTATGATAACATAATACCATTTTCTTGGTGTGAGAAATAAAAAATCAAGACATTATAATTTCTATACTAAGAAATATGAAGGAAGTATGCAGAAATAACTGATTAAATATTTGGCTTCAATGTCTTTACTACTTCATACGGTTCATTAAAAACTACTCAACTTATTTATGCAATGAAATGAAAATCAGCTGAAAAAGATCAAAAAATAGTGGGGAAACTTCATATACAACTAAAATTAAAGCAAAAAGGCAGAGATGAGCTATCCTTTCCACACACAGGAATAAAATCAGTGAGGTAGCTTTGCCTTCTTTATGGTGAAGTGACTATATGTGGGTTGATGAGCAATGACGACAAGTGTCTCGGCCATTCCTAGAACCATGCTAACTCAGTTCATTAAACATATTCACCTAATGAAGCTTGGGTCACCAGATCAATCCCCCTGTGGTCTTTATATTTCCTAACTGCCAGCACATAAAGTCGCTTACAGAATTCAAACGGGAAATACAGGCATTCAATCTAGTTAGGCATCTTAATTAGGTCAGTCCTTCACCATCAGAGACAAGTGCCTCTTTCACAGAATTTTATACAGAAGCACTTTTCACTTTGTTTCATTTCCTACCTTGCAAATAACTACTTTCTTCTAATTTGTATGTTAGTATGCTCATATGAGCATTAAATTGGTTCATTAGTAAGAATAACAAGGTCTTCAGCAACAGGGGCCCATTCTTGACCCCTCCTAAGAAACCAGGGGTTACATTGGTGACCTATATTGTTTGGGAGTCCCTTGGAGTCCCTCACCAGTCAAAAGGAGTTTTCTCATGTCTTCCACTGGGGTTTTTGTTAGTCTATGGTTCTTGTGGGGAGCTTTATCAGGTCAAGTGACTTAACTTCCTTCTCTCTCCCTCTTTCTTTCTTTCTCTAAAACACTTACATGTATTGTGTATAATTTTAGGAAATATAAAATAACATGATTCCTTGAGGCTTTATCAAACATCCTTGGTGTTATTTGTGCCTCCTTCTCCTTGGCTAATGTCCTTGCTCCCTCAAGGAGCTCCCTCATTATTCTATCTGCCAATTTGTGTCACCTGGGTACTGTTATTTCCCTTCCAAACCCCCTCATCTCTCACCTATGGTCCCTTTACACTTTCCTAGTTTCTGTGATTACTATATGTTCTAGTCTCATATCTTCAGCTAGGAACTGAAGGTGAGAGACCATGAGTCACTCATCTTTTGGGGTCTGAATTACCTCACTCAATGTAATCTTCCCTAGGTCCACCCATTTGACTTCAGATTTCATCTTTCCTCATAGTCAAATAATATTCTATTGTATAATGTACTGTATTTTCTTTATCCCTTCCTCTGTTGAGGGGTGTTTAGTTTTTGTTTGTTTGTTTGTTTGTTTGTTTTTTCCATTTCCTGGTATATTAGGGCACACAATTCAGATCTGACCTGAAAGTCTTTTTCTTGCATGGTAGCTTCCATAATTCCAAAAAAATACTATGCAAGCTGCCAAGGGAGGGAAGCAATTAAAATGTCCTATTCAGCTTAAACATTAATAGAACACGTAAATAACAAGTATTGTAATATATGCAAAAAGGTACAAGATGTGACACTCACATCTTTGACAATCAACAGTTGTTTCATTGGACTTAAGACCCACTCAACAAGAGGGGAAATCATGCTTGTTAACTGGGAAACTACCAAGGTTACTGTGGCTACTGTGGTCATTGATTTTAGAAAAGAATCTAGTACCATCACATTGCTAGATCAGCATAATTTCTTACTACATTCTAAATCTTATCCTTTATTTCACAGATATGTGTAGGTATGACCCCTCAACAAAGAAACTTGTCTTCACAGAAAATTCAATTACCACAGAAAAATACCAAGTGAGCACAATGTATATATCAAGTGATCATGGGAAACCTAGCCAAAAATAGATACATCTACATCACTGCTCAGTGAACATCATGGAAGAAGGGGTAGAAAGACTGTAATAATCAGAATACCAGGAAGTGTGCTGTGAAACAATCCTTCCTACAAAAGGCTACAGAAACAAGATATGAATAATATTAATATCAATGGGCTTGTTACTGTGGAAGAGGGATGAAGAACTATGGGTAACTAATGACTACTGGGAGGAGGAGAACTAGCCTCTCCCAGGGATGAGCCTCCTTTATGGTTGGCCAAAGCAGAGTTGCCATCCTTGAAACCATATACACACAAACAAAAAACAAACAAGCAAAACATCTCAACAGGTTGTATTTATTTGTACTTGTGCATACATACACACACACACACAAATAAAATCAATGAAAAATGGCTATTAGCTTGAAAGATGGGGCATGGGAAGGATATGAGGAAAGGTATTTGGGGGAGGCTCTAGAGAGAAAAGAGGGAGAAGAACTGTAATTCTGTTTCAATTAAAAAGGACAATTTCACAGAATCTTGTAATCAAATAAAAAAAATCTCATTTAAATCTGTTTAAATCTCTCTGGATGAGGTATTTGCCAGTGAGTTTCTAAGTGTATGGACTTGTGGAGTTTAAAGGTCAATTTTGCTTTTCTTCTTTTATTATTCAACACCTTATTAATATTTTGTTGAGACAGCATCTCACATTAAATTCAGAGCTTCCTACTTTAACTAGGATCCATGGGCACACTCGTGTGTCTGGTTTTCCAGTGCTGAGGTTATAGATGTGGTTATAGCTGTGGTTAAAATCTGTATGATTTTAGGGATCTCTAAGGCCTTCATGGATAACAACTCCTTCAGTGGTGCCCCATATCAAGTAGTGGAAGTTTCTTTTAATAATTCATGCATTCTGGGATAGGCATTATCCACTCATACATGGTATTTTCAATCAATGTCTTTACAAATGTGTTTTTAAATTAACTCATACATGTGACTTCATACATCTTTAGTTTGGTTAAACATCCTCTGCATCCCTTCTTATGCCCACATCCCCTCCCATCCCTGTGTATACACTGCCATACCCAGCATTTCCTGTCACTATTTTCTGCAGCAGATATGTTCTACTATCCCCAAACTCTTAATGCCTCTTATTCTCTTGCTATAGTCCCTTTAGTACTTCTAGGTTTTGTTGCACATTTTAAGTTAAATAAATCTAAACACCCGAAGCTATAATCTATATACCAGAAAAAACATTTGGCATTGATTTTGGAGCCTGCTTACTGTACTCCATATAGTATTTCTCAGAAATGATTTTTTTAAACATAGGTAACAGAAACAAGAAATAAAATAAGGCTTCAAATCCTCCTAGAAAATTTCAAGCACACATTTATGCAAAGCACAGTGGTCCACTATAAAGCATTTGTTCTTCTGATTAGCAATGGAGAAGATTTGCTAACCTGGGCAGTTCTACAAAATTCACATTTCTGTGCTTCCACTGATCTCTTGTGCTATTTTCTTCATGAGTGTAAAACAAGAATATATTAGTGTAAAATAAGACTATGTTAGTGCAACTTTGCAATGGAAAGGTCATTCTAGGATGATAAATACGATGCCACCTCATTTTCTTCTCAGTGTGACATGACCATCTTAAGTCTCTCTGATGCAAATTTTACAAAGATTTCTACTATTGCTATTTCCCAATCTACATACTACTTAATATTGAGCTCAGACATCTGATTTTTGCTTCCATTACCCTTATGAAACCCGTTTTGGTTTTTAGTGTTGGCTAGTTTATGGATAATTATGGCTATTTATTTTTAAAGCTATTATCTGAACTTGGAATATTTTAGTATATTTTATGGATAATTTTACTCCTTTTAATCGTAAAGTCATTACAGATTTTCTTTGAATTGTTTTTAGCTCTACCACATGTGGTTCCATTTCTAAGTGATACTTGCTACATTTGCAAATGCCTTTTCTCTTTATATTGTCAGTGCATGGGGTGCAAACCCATTATCAAAGCAAATGGAAGTGATAACTGCAATGCGTAGACTTTTATAGACCTATAAGGTGACTTATTTTATGCTAGGTTCTTTGCCAACTCCTCTTTTACATACATACATATATATATGTATATATATATATATATATAGAGAGAGAGAGAGAGAGAGCTAAGTTATGTGACAGATAGATGATAGATACATAATAGACATAAACAAATATACAGATAGATGGATAAATTATGTAGATTGACACAAAAGTTTCATGATCTGTGCATTTTCTTAGATAAAAATATGAGTTTTAAATTTATAATTTTGGTTGCTGGATTTCTTTTTTTTTCTTTTTGGATCAACACATTATCAGTAGAAGTTTCCCTACAGACTATCCTTATAATGTGCCAAACTATGGACTAGAATATAAAAGATAATTTTGCATTATATTGTTGATTCTGTGTAAATCAATTACAAGAACTAATGTTACAGTTAAATAATTTAAATTATTTTTTTTAATTTTTCAAAGCACAAAGCACCCATGTTTGCTCCTCCTCACTTAAGTAATTGTTGATTTTCAATGAATTTGTCTATTTCTGTTATAACGTTTCTTCATTCTAAATAAGAAATTATCATTTTTCAACAATTGAAATAAACCTACTCTCCTACATAATCCAAGGCAAGCTAAACCTTGCTTTACTAATCTAATCTCTCTTCCCAACCACCTACCAGAGGGAGCTTCCATCCTACAGTAAGTGCTTATAACATCCACTGCAAATCTCAACAGTATGTGCTCCTCCTCAGTACAACAATATCATATTCAGGCTTTAAAACTAAAGGCTAGTTTCTGGTTCCCTTTGGCTTGAGAATATTTATCTCAATTGTCCCAAAAGTTGTTTAGGGCTGACAAGGCAGCTCAATGGATAAAGGTGCTTTCCATGAACTCTAAGGTCATGGGTTGGATCCCAGGACCCACATGATGAAAGGTGCGAATCAACTTCTGAAGGTAACCCTTAAATGTAAACTATTGTCAAGTATGCATGTAACACACACACACACACACACACACAGAGGGAGAAAGAGAGAAAGAGTAAATAAATATAACAAAATATTTAAATCTGACTCACAGAAAACAGCTCTGTGTTGGAATCTTACAGATGTGAAGTTTATCATTTCACATTTATTTGTAATTTTCCAGATTAATTTACACAAGGCAGACTGTTTTACACACTGTAAAAAAATACTTACATTCAATTTTTGTCGCTTCAAAAGTTGTAATGACTTAATTGTTATTTAGAAAATATGTCTTGAAAACTAATGCCAGTGAAAATACAAATATACTGGATGAAGAAAGGAATAAACACTTCACATGGCTTGCTCATCTGATAAACGTACTTATTTTCTCTACCATTCTACATATCTAATCAGATGCAAATATTCAGCTTCAATTATCTGCCAGTTGATGTTGGTGGAATGGATTATTTTATAACAAACTGGGAAAATGAAAGCACTAAATGGCAAATAAAATGCAATGTCTTTACAAAGCTGCTTTGCAGGCATTATCTAATATATGCACACGCTCATGTTAATTCATTTTAGTTCTTCTACACAAACAATTTTTATAGGATTTATGTGCATTATGCTATTTATGAAGCTTAATGCAATTCAATGTAATAAAGTATTTGCATTTCAACAGGGTCATTAGGAGGTTTTATGCCAAGAAGTCCACATAGCTATGCAAATCACGGGTTTCTTTACAGTCTCTGGACAAGATACTTCATGACCTGGCCAGGGAACTGGATGGCACTTAACTCTCTCAGATATGACACATTTGCAAAATAAAAGCCTGAGTGTCTTTGTGAAAGATAATATCTCTACATTTCTTACTCTCTGTTGAATTATCATATAAATTTCCTTTACACCATTTTATCACATAATGAACACAAACTTAATCCTTCCTAATAATCACAACCTGTCAGGTCATTGTCCAAGCTGCCTCCTAACTCTGTTTTGTAGATAAAAGTCCCTTAGATTAGTCCTTTAAATGCAAATTCTTTGCTTATTTTTACATTAGCTGCACACTAGGTAAGTTGAATTTTGCTTTCCAAAGCCCCTGGTGACACTATTGGCTTTCTGTCTTATACAATCTGTCTACACATATTTATTTATATTATCAACAATCTTCCTTATCACTCTGAGTCCTTTTGTCACAGACCCTGTAAGCAACTTGTTGCTGCCATGGTGTTCTCTCTGCAGGTGTTCTTTATAATTCTTTAGTTCGTATTACCTGTTCATTGTGTCAGTAATAACAGAATCCATCAGCATCTGTAATAAACACTCTTTCTCTTCTCATCTTCCCATGATCGACACTCACCATTCTGTAGCTTTTTTCTTCTTCCGTGTATATACAATTTGTGTGTGAGTGTGTGTGTGTGTGTGTGTGTGTGTGTGTGTGTGTGTGTGTGAGTGTGTTTTCATGCGTGTGAGTGAAGAGGCGCACTTGCCACAGCTTGTATGTAGAGGTCTGAGGACAAATACAGGTGTCATTTCTTGCTTCCTCCCTTGTTATTAGGCAGGACCCCATTGTTTTATACTGGCTGTCCCAAGTCAGTGGACCTGCAAGCTCCGAGGGAGTTCACTGTTTCTGCTTTCAGTCTCACCCTAGGAGCCCTGGCATTACAGATGTGTACTGTTCCCATTTGGGGCTTAATTTGGGGGATTTAAATTAAGATCTGCATGCTTTCATATCAAACATTTTTTTTTTTTTTTGGTTTTTCGAGACAGGGTTTCTCTGTGTAGCTTTGCGCCTTTCCTGGAGCTCACTTGGTGGCCCAGGCTGGCCTCGAACTCACAGAGATCCGCCAGCCTCTGCCTCCAGAGTGCTGGGATTAAAGGCGTGTGCCACCAACGCCCGGCATATCAAACATTTTTACACAGTGAAGTTTTTGCCCTTCTGTGGCTGTAATGATGTTTAATGACCTCTGAATATCCCTGTTACTTACACACTCCTTGAAATTTCAGGTTTAACTATTCAGCTATTCATTACTATTGTTCTGTGTGAAAAACATTTCTCATCTAACATTCTAATGGCAAACTCCTGAGTTCTTCCTCCTGAAATACATTCACTCTACTTATCACCATCCTTATACAAGGAACCGCATTTGTGACTTTCCTCTGTGTTTTTTCACAATACCTATTGAAGCATCAAGTCCTGCTGATCTTGCATCTAACATATATCACAGCTAGAGCTTTGTTTCTGATTGCCTTGGCTGCAACGCCAAAAAGAAAAATGTGAATGCACATTGTATTTTGACTACTGCAACAACTTCTTAAATACTCATCCCACTTTTATATTGCTCCTTCACAAACATTAGCACATGCTTTTGCTTTCAGTATTAAAATCTATGTTTCTCTTTCCTCTTCTCAAGATCTCCAGATGTACACTGATAGTGTGTTAAATGATAGGGAATTTCAAAAATGTAGTACATTTGGCTTCTCAAGACACAAGAAATGCATACACTTTCAGGATACACTTCCTTGTAAAATACTTTTTAAATAATATTTTCATTGATTATTCGGGAATTATACATCATGAACCCTGAGCACACTCACTTCCCAGTCTTCCCAGATCCTCCTACTTCCCCTGGAAACTCCTTCCTCCCACCAAAAAAAAAAAAAAGAAGGAGAAGCTGTAGAATTTGTGTTGCCTAAATCCTCATTGGAGCATGGTCAAACTCCCAGTGTCCAGTCCTTCCCTGCTTGCATCCCCACCAGAAGCCTTCAGTTATGGAGAGCTATGTTTCACCATCATTATAACAAATTTTAAGATATCTCTTCCATGGCTTTCTGTCTAGGCTGTTACTTTTGGGGGCGATTTTAGTGGGGAGGTAGACATTCTCACAGAAGCCATCTATGTCTCTCTTTCTCAATTGTTCATCTGTAGTCATCAGCACCATGGCAAAAAGGACTTCTTTGCCTTTTACAATCAGTGGAATAACTAAAGAATATTCATCTTGCTCCTTCAGCAAACATTAACTGCCAAAAGACCCTCGAGTAGATGTTGAATCCCCTCGATGGACCAAATTTTGTGCATATTTGTGCAAGTAACAACTTCACAAGTGCAATGGCTGTGTTATGTCCAGAAGGCACTGGCTTACCAACACCTTCCCCAAACTCTGGCTTTTACGTTCTTTCTAAACTTGCTTCCATGATTTTTCTCAAGCCTTGACATAGAAGGAAATGATATAAATGTTCTGTATTAAGTTGATTACTGTGCAGTCATATATTCTCTACACTTTGACTAAATTATGTTTTCTGTGTTAACTATCATCCATGGCAAAATAAAATAAAATAAAAAAATAAAAATAAATTCACCAAATTGAAAGCAGCACTAATTTCTGTGAATAAGAGTCAATTCAACTTTATTAGGCATTTTGACAACGTGTCAGATTAGCAAAACAACAGTAGTAGATTGCCTCCCCTCATGTCCTATGATGCCCCTGAACATTGCCTTTGACCCAGGTTTGGAATAGCAGGCATAAATTCCCTCCTGTAAAGAGAGCCTCAAACTCTATCAGAAAGTAGTATATTTCCCCATAATAGCCATGCCAGTACTGCAGCAGTGGACATAACTTGCCTAGTGGTCAGTATCAAATCCACAGTCTCCATAGTTGGGTAAGACTGGTGACTGACAAATATTCTTATCCAACAGCCTGTATAGCACATCTAATACTATGAAATCCAGCCACCATGGAGGGAGAGTTCCACCTTGATTTCTCTGTTTCCTGAAACATTATTTTGCCCTGTTTTAAACAGTATAGTCTTAGCATTTAGATATGCTGGTTGATTAAGATCAATGGAAATGGACCCTGTGTTGTTTTGGGGTATTCTGAGGCTTCTCTCACTGACAACATAAAGGCAGGTATTCCAAAGGTAGGCCTAAGTTTTTCATTTAATAATCTATGCCTTCTGGGAGCAACAAACATCCACTCACGCAGGAATGCAGTCCTTCGTGTGTGTGTGTGTGTGTGTGTGTGTGTGTGTGTGTGTGTGTGTGTGTAGGTACATAAAATTTTTAGTTTTCTTTCAAAATATCAGGTTTCCATATGGCTTTTGTTTATAGCTCTTTAGTTTTGGTTAAGTGTTCACTTTTCCTTTTTCATTTCCCTTCCACCACCTGACCTCGACAGGCCCTAATTTTCCTTCTATTATTGCTGGAATAAAACAACATGACTAAAAACAGATTGGGGAGGAAAAAGGTTTATTTCACTGAATAAATTAGATTACTTCATTGAGGTAAGTCAGGACGGGAACTCACGGCATGAGCCTGAAGGCAGGAACTGAAGCAGAATCCAAGGAAAAATGTTGCTTACTGGGCAGTTCCGTGATTTGCTCAGTTTCCTTTCCTATAGCATCCCGGGACCACTTACTTACAGTGAGCTCGTTCATCTGTACTGTGAATTCTAATTGGTCTTAATGATAAAAGCCCAGAGTCAGATATCAGGGTAAATGCTGAAAGAGCAGAGAAATAAAGTCACCTCCTGCCTCCAAGACTCCTCAGCCAAAAAAGGGCTGAGATCCTGTCTCCCTCCCACATTATATTCCTCTCTTCACCCAGCCATATTGCTTCCTATCTGTATGTACAGACCTCCAGACCTCTATGGCTAACTAATGGCTAGCTTCACCTCTGATCTTCAGGCAAGCTTTATTTGTTAGAGCACAAACAAAATATCACCACACTCGGCCCTCTCGTGTCAATCATTAATCAAGAAAATGCTCCAAAGATTTACAAGGCCTATCTGATGGAAGCGTTTTCTCAATTGGGGTTTTCTGTTTTCTAATGACTCGACATTTTGTCAAGTTGACAAAAAACTTAATCTGAACACAAAATAAATCATCCGTCCTCTATATTGTCCCATGATTGGTTAATTTTGGTTGCAAATTTGATTCAACATTGAGTCACCTAACAGACATGCCTATTTGTGGGTGTAAAAGAATATTTCTTGGAACAATTAGCAGAGAGATAAAAGCTTTCATCCTCTGTGAATAGTACTTTCCATTGGTAGCTCAAATACAAGAACAGAAAGGAAAGCTATTGCTCTTGTTCTGCCTGCCTTTTTCCATTACTGATAGGTATAAATACTCTGTTGCTACTGCTGATGCCATTTTCCACTACCAAGAGAAACCAGCTTCTAAGGTTTCACCCTATGGATGTTAGGACAAAATATTTGGAAGCTGAATAACCTTTCTGTCTGAAGCAATGGCATGGGAGTGAAAGAGCACACCACAAACAAAATGATTCCAGGGAAGTATCACTAATGAGAAAGATGTTATAACCACCGACAACATTAAAATATATCTGTCCATTAAAGTGGTGCAATAGATATTTTATCCACGTGAAAACAGAACTTCGGGAACTCAGACTCCATATAGGGACTTTGTCATACTGAAGATATATTTTTTAAGTGATGTGAGTAAGATTTTCGAAATAGGAACTTTTTTAGTTTGGTGCCAGTAAGTTGAAAATAGAGAAATACTTAATAGTGGACAAAGCATAATCATTCTTTCCTGATTGGTTAAGAGCATAGTTGCAGGTTGTCTATCTAGAAAAAAAAATACATTGTGATTAAAGATAATCTTATATAAACATAATTCTAGGGATATTTTCTTACAGTGTGTTTTATCATTAAAGGAAAAAGAGCAGTGCCATATAAGATGTTACGAGATGCCAAAATAGAGAGAAACCTTATAAAAAAATACATTCCCTGTATAGAGGGAAACCAGCCAGCTTGACTGTGGATCACCACAATCAGAATTCTAATAATCACAACTGACATTCACCATAGAAAGGCAGGGATTTGACTTGGGTTAAGGGATCAAATCATAGAGTATTGAAAATATCTTGGACATATTTTATGAATGTAAAAGTGTGGTCTAAATTAATCAAACACTTGAGAAAAACAGCTGAAAAGTGAGAAAGGTGTGAAACTAATAATAATAAATCCTCAATAAAAAAGTAGATGGAGAGAATCTACTTTAGAATACTAAAGCTGCATACAGAGGCATAAACATCCAATTTCATAAAAACAATGAAAAATATTGCATTTAAAGAGACATACATGTCTGTTATACTAAATACGTAGGGAATAGTAATTTTAGTATATATAAGAAAGGATTATTAGAATGTGGTGGTAGTTGCTGTGCCCATGACCTTGGGCTATAAGGCCCGAAGGAGGCAATGCTTTTGCCTTCATACATGACCTCTTAAAAAGAAGGAAGAAGGAAGGATGTGACCCTTCTCCGTTTCCTTTTAACAGAAAGAGGTAACAATGACCCCTAGAAATAGGTTACATAGTGCTTTATTAACCTGGAATTTTAGCAATGCTGATGAGAAAGGAACAGCTGCGGAGAGACATTTGATAACAGAAAAAACTCCTGAGCTAAACCAACATGCTTACTTCATAGATGTGTTGACCTCGGAATGGAAACCAGGATACTTGCTACTTTGGGGAAGGGATTTTGCTTCTGTTTCTGCAGGAGGTGAAAAGCTATGGATATCAAAAAATTCATCAAAATGTGATTAGAACAGGAGAAACCCCTTGGTGAGGAGAAGTGATAACTCATCCACCGATGTGACAATTTCACAAGTTGTAAGGAAAACTCACCAAAAAAAGGTCAGGGCAGGGTTCTATTTTTGTCTTCACAAGATAATAGGAACACTCATTTTCCAGAAATCAAAAGGTCTTTGGCAGAAAAAATTTTGAAGCGAAGAATATCAGACCTATTGGTACCAATATACTCTATAGAGTGATATCTCACTGCCTAACATCAATATCTCTTTACCTCCAGAACATGTATGGTCCCGACTTAATTATAAATCAAGCTGGCTTTAGAGTTGGAATGTGGCTCTCTCCTTATCTAAACCCAAGCATGTTGCCAAAAGAAAAAAATTAAGAGATTCCTTCTCATATCAGAAGAACCAACTGGTGTGGGACAGAAGAAAGCAAGTAATCTAGGGACTATTGTCAAGATTCTATTTCTCTCCATACTTATTCTTGATTCCTTAGTACCATTCTTTACAGGTCATATCATCTCAAAATTTAAACTTTCCATTTTCATATTAGTAATGTTCAAATATTCCACAGTGAAGAAAAAAATCGTTCCAAAAGCAATCTCTGAAGTCTCCAGAAGGAAGATGGGGCCGTACAACAACAACCCTACCCGAACCATCATGATGCCATTGAGCCAATAAACACCACTCAATGATCAGCTTTGGATGCAAACTCTTCAGGACAGTTCCAAGAAGAGTTGGTCCATCATATTACAAGTCCTCATGAGACTTAACCATTGTTTTAGCTTTCTTACAGGCTCCCACAGATACCATCACTGTCTAGACAGCAGGAAGCAATTTTAAGAAAACAATAACACCTCTCCCAAAATGTTTTACTCCTCATGGTTATGGAATATTGTCATCTGTCAGGGGTTGGTAATAAGTTGTAATAAGGTTGGGGGTGTAACAACAAAGTTTAGACTCAGGATTCTCTTTTGGAATAGAAAAACGGGGAATAGATAGGATAGGATAGTAAGGTGGATTATTGTATCTACTTGTAAACTAATTTAGCAAACTATCAGCCTTAGATAATTTGCACTGGTATGGAATCTTATATATTGATACAAATGTAAACTATTTTTTTATTCCTATTTAAGATAATTTGTATATTGTTATAAATTCAAAACTACAATTATCATATTGTAGTATGTTCCTACTCCTGTTTGAAATTTTTTGTATATTGGTATAAATGTATAATTATATTTATCATACTGTATGTATTTCTACCTTTGTTTAGGATATTTTGTATATTGACACATATTAAGGATGTTGTTCATATTGCACTATGCATTTCTACCCCTGATTAAGATATTTTGCATATTGTCACAATTCTGAGGTCATTGTCCTTATATGGTACATTTGTTTACAGATTGTTTATTTTTATAATGTGAAGCCTTATTCCTTAAGTTTTTTAGGTTGTTAAGAACTACAGATTTATAGCCATGCATGCTTCTAATGATCATAGTCATATAGTCAAGTTTTCCAGATATAATGTCAGATGGATAGGTAGTCTTCAAACACTTCATAGACCTAGACAGCATGGCATTTACATGTTTTGATAACTTAGAATTCTGTTGACTTGAGACATGATTGCTCCTGGCAGAACCGATCTACTCCTGTTGGGCTTCAAAGACACTCTGTATGGAAGTTTGTCTTCTCCTTTGCAAAAAATGGCCTGCTGGGCAAAGAACTTCTCTTGCCTTGGCTGCTGACAGTATGCACGCTGTCCTTTCTGGATGAATAGGACACAAGAAGAAGTGACTGCTGAGCCTTGCCAAGACAGGGTAAGAGGGTCTTTCAAAATTGCTGTTTCCGAAAATGGTCTGTCAGATATTCAAGGCCTGTATGCAGAAATGGATGCCTCAACGGTGCTGAGAAACATTAGGTGACTGTCCAGGCTGCCAGCTGTCTCTGTCAATCCTTGCAAATTTCAGAAGTTGCTCACTTGCACTTCCTGTTTACTCAGGTAATATTATTTTCCTTCTCAGGTCTTTGATGAAGTTGATGAAGTTGAAGACTAGATAGTCATAGTCACAATCCTCTCAAGAGCACATTAGGTAATAAATTCAAATTCTTCTGCATAGCAAAGCATTTGAAGTAAACTGCAATTTGCCATCTACCTATATCCTAGGCATTTAGTATGTTTCTTACTTGGTGTTGTTCTTGTTAGTTCCATTTTTATTTATGATATTACCCTTTGTTTCTCCTGGACAATACTTGATAATCATGTTTATTGGATATAGTTTGCATTAGGTTTAGAACCTTCTTACTTAGACAAAAAGGGGAAATGTAGTAGTATTTGCTCCACCCATGATCTTGGGCTATTGGGCCTGAAGGAGGCAGTGCTTCTTACCTTCCTATGTAACCTCTTAATTAAAATGTACAATGAGTTGACCATGATGACACATAATAAATCAGTTTGATTAAACAAACACTTGAGAAAAATAGTGAAGATGTGAGATAAGTATGAAATTGAAAAACAAGCAAACAAACACAGAAATGCCCAAAATAAACAAATAAAAAACTACAACTACAACAAACAAGGAATTATCTCTACACACAAAAGTAGGCATTCTTGTATATCTCTTAGCCTCCTGACTTATTTTTTTAACCATAATTTTTCCTTTTATGTTTATAAACAGTTCTTAAATTTTATTTCATATTTAGATTATGTATTTTAATGCAGTTGTTTCTGGCTGTGTTGTTTACGTTCAATTCACTATAATTAAACAAATGTACTTTATGTTACTTGATATCAATGAGTGGTACCTGTTTCAGTGAAAAGATTGTAGCTGGCCCACCTGCCATCTGTCAAAGGCAGCACAGGGAGGGTTGGGTTGAGTGATTAATACCACATCAGTCACTTCTACTTTACCTGCTTTTTCTCACATGTTTGATGTGTTGGCTTCTCATCCACTTGCTCATTCATTGTGTTTCCCAAAATGGCTTCTGTAACTGGACTCAAATCTTGTCATAAGAGTACAGTCTAACTAACAGGCATAGCAGAATTATTCTTTAAGAAGTATCCTTTTAGTGTTTTACTTTATTTTAATTGAAGGCCAAAATTCGCTTGTACACTCACTTCATTTACTACATATAGTGAAAGTTACCTTTATAAGAAGTGTCTCCCTTTACAGATAATGTAATCTTTTCCCTATAAATTATACATTATTAAGCAGCATGTATTACGATTTCTGATGCTTCAATTTCTACCCACTATCCCATGGTGGGAAAATGTAAAAGGGAAATACTGATATAAACATCCTTTTCAAACTATTCTACTTTCACTTCCTGTCTGCCACTGTCTCTAAACTCTAACACTGGTCTGTGACACAGTACTGATTTCAGGTTTCATCAAACAGGCCTTTGTGTGTTTGTTTCTTCTGTAGTTGAGGTCTGCCATTTATTCTGCAAATGGTCTGAAGAACACTTTAATGAATACTGTATTAGTTCACAAGTCAAAACTCCTTTTGAAAGTCATATCTCTGAGGGTGTGGGATGTGTCACTCACCTGTGTTTTCCCAATATACATCTTTGTATCTGACACTGAAGGTACCCATTTTCAAACATTAGAAGAAAATACATTGTGCACAGTCTTACATATTTTCTCCAACCTTACTGAACTCCCATTATATTTAGCCTTCTGTATAATGAAGATTTATATTGAATTGGAAACTTTAAAACTTTATTTAGACTAAAAATCTTGGCATTTCATGAAGAAAGCATATATATATATATAAATTCAGGATTTTTAATAATACAGTTATTGATTTAGAATTTTTCTTAAAATTGACATACTTTATTTTTATTTTTTTCTCGATGAATGACGATGACGTCATTCGGATGATGGACTGGCGGTCGCGGGAATCGAACTCGCCACCTCGGCCGCCGCGGGCGGGCACCTGACCTCAGAGCCACCTCTCCAGGTCTAAACTGACATACTTTAAAAACATAATGTTATCCACCATATGTTTTGTTTGGAAAATAAATTCTGTTATTTACAGATGGATTTTCCTTACAAAAGATGGTTGATCTTTTATGTATAATTAATGAAAATTAACAATCACAGTTGTATAGAAAGCTCATCTGTAAATATCTCTGACATTATATATATATATACATATATATAATTTAATAATCTGAAGAATAAATTTCTGAAGTATTTTAGAAGAATATTGCATAAAGTTTGGAGAGAGGTGTGCTTACAGAGAAATCCTGTATTCTCAGTCACACATTCAGTTATGAACACATAGACCAGTATAAATCATTCACATACATAGGAAAAAGTAAAATAAGCTGATTCACGTTAAGATCTTATTCTATTATCATTAATGAAAGATGAACATACCCTAATTGATTTGACTTCTTTGTGTTTTATATAACACTTGATTTTAATGCCAATCATTTGAGATTGTTATAATATAAATGAGAGTAGCTTTCTTGACACCTAAGGAGTATATCTATAGCAAAACCACATATATAAATGAAGCAAAAAAAAAGAACAAAAATCAAAAGTAAGGAACCAGCATTCAACAGTCAAATCTGTCAGCAATTCTCTGTAACAATTCCAAATAACTGAAGTCCCCAAATAGTTCCATTAAGATATACTTTGCTATTACAAAACCATCACATAAAATAAGAAATAGAATTCCAAATACAGTTCATGACAGTTTTTATTCATGATAATCCTTTCATTTTCTTCCTGCTATTTCAAATGTCATTACCATAATCCCTTAAATGTTTTTGCTTTTAGCTTCTTATAATATCTTGGTATAACAAGTGAAGAACATTTTAAACAAAGGATATCTCCACTTTATGATTAGATGAGAAACTGAGTTTCAAATAGTTTCTCCTGATGTATTCATATATTTTTCTATTTTAAAAATCTATGAAATATTAAACTTTCTCCCATTTTAAAATGTGCTTTGAATGGCGATGCTTTCTTTTCTACGTATCTCAACACAGATTCTCTTTTAGCCTGGCTGACATCATTATTCCTGCATTTCAAGCTTTGATTTATCACTTTTATTTGCTAGAAGGCCCTCAAAATGCTTTAATCTTTTTGCCCGTTATATGAAGAATTTAGTCTTTTAATTTATCACCCTCACCTGAGTCTTCCACTTTATTATTTTTCCATTTTCTCTAATCTCTTCATCTCAAAATAAGCTTTGTTTTTTCTTTATTATTTTTATAATGACACAGAACCATGGTTCTGTGGTAATTTACAGAAATGTTTGACTAATAAAAATTGTTAGAACATTATCATCACAAATAGTCAACAGCAAGCCTAGTGGCATCTATATTAATGCACTACAGCAAAGTATAATATACCAATTTATGATTTTCTTAGAAGATTTCTGCTGATGCAGATAGATTTGTCTATAAAAACAGTTGAAATGTTTTTTCACTACTATATAATGAAAGTAAGCACACAGAGAGTACAAGATAGGTGCTTAAAATATGTATAATAATCATAATAACTCTAATGTGTCTATAAAAGCAGAGTAATTTGAAATTTATTAACTCATTTCATAATTAAGATAGTTTACTCAAATTCCTAAAGGTCAACAACTTTAAGAGGACTCTAAGAAAGACACAGGGATC
>CABHPH010162077.1:1627-28872 GCA_902168325.1 Peromyscus nudipes | reverse complement strand
GGGAGGCATCGGAAGGGGACAGGTCACCTCTGCATGACCCTTGTGTGAGCTTTGCACCAAGGGAATGAGCACAGGGAGGGGCAGATAATGGGAGCAGGCCTCCTCTGAGGATGGTGGTGACATCAGACTGTAGGTGAATGCTGTCTGTGGGAACGTATTGCGAATCAGCACAGTGAGTCAATTGGCTAGCATGTGTATTAGCTGGAGAAACAGCCTAGAGACAACAGTATCTGCAGGAAAGTGTGGGCAGCTTGCCGTTCTTTATGTCATTTGAGTTGTGTGGTGACAGATGAGAGCAGGCAGGAGGGCCCAGGAGACCATCAGAGAGAGACACCTGGTGACTGCATTTAGACAGTATGGGTCTCAATTTAAAAAAAAGAAAATCAAGTAACTCCCCATCCTGGGGGCATTTAACAATGTCTGTTTTGGTTGTCACAGTTGAGGAGGAGGTGCTGGTGATGTCTATTGAGTAGAGACGAAGGATGCTGCTAAACAGTCTATAGTGCTCCGATGGTACCCACAGCAAAGAACTGTCAATGTGTTGGCAGTAGTCAGAAGCTAAGAAACCAAGTTGGTGAGGCACAGTGCTACACTTCTGTAACTGCAACATCCAGGAGGCAGAAGTAGGTGGGTTCTGAGCTCAAGACCAGTCGAGGCTGTGTGCTAAAACTGATGGGTTCACAACATGCCCCCATGGTTGGGCATATTTGCACATGCCCGGCGGACCTGGACACTTCCGCCTAGCCAGTTCCAGGTCAAAATACCCATTTCCGGGTCAAGGCGTCTCGCGTGACCAGGATCCGTGACTTTGCGTGGTTGCGTAAGAGCACACAACGCAGCCATGTGATCTATGCGCATGCATGGAGTTATGTCAACCTGTGCACGCCCAGCCTTTATAAGCCGGCGCCATATTCCCAGCTTCCTCTCTTCTTCTTCTTCTCTACACACGTGTCTTTCTCAAAGGCCTGGGCACTCGTCTGTTTCTTTTATCTTAATAAAACTCTTGTTAGTGGATTCTGTCGTGTTTCGTGATATTTCCTCGCAGGGTAAGAGCGCTGCAAAATAACTAACAAAAACTGTCTTAAAAAATCAAGATAAAAAACAAGCAACAGCAACAAAACCAAGTCAAAACAGATTTAAAACAAATAAGCAAACAAACTCAACCCAGGCTTAGACAATGATGGTGAATGTTTCCTCAGCAAATCATAACCACATTCATTTACGTCTATCAGTTGCACTATCGGGATCTGGGATTCCTTACTGAGAGAGGAGACTAGCTAGCACAGTGCACTGGGAGAGCTTAATTCATGCTCACGCTGCCTGTGAATGGTCCAGCTCTTTCTCTCAAGCCAGCTCCCTAAGGGTCCATCTGTCCTTCTGGAAAGTGGGGAAAAGCATCATATCATCTGGAACTAATTAATTTGTGTCCAGTCTCTCAGTGCACCCAGCCCCATGCCCTGTCCATGGAAAGCAATGAATGGATTTTTGCAACTGGCCATGGCCACTGAGGCCTGCCAAATACTCCATTTTCAAGTTTATCTTAGGCTCAGGGCATTTTTCTGCTGGAGAATCTCCTAGAAGAAAAGCCAGAGCTCCATTAGTGACCTTTCCCTGTCTCATAATTTGCCTCCCTGAGATTCCGGCAGTTTCTCATGTTTATGGCCTTCAGATGCCACCGAAAGCACTTCCTAGCCACTATACGGTCATCCCTGCTCACATCCAAACACTTGCTGTGTGCTTCTAAGGACTGACTCAGTGGGTGATTCTGAACATGGACTATCTTTCCCACAGCTCCAGGGACACTGTGTGGTGGTGTGACCCCACCCCTCACTTAGATTAGGGGGCAGGTGGGTGTGCACAGTCCTGAGAACTGGATTGAATGCTCTTGTGAAACCATGCAGGTGCTGGTGTGAGTAGGGAGACAAAAGACTCCCTGTGCCTGCCAGAAGGGGAAGGGATGGAGTTGAGGAGGGCTACATTTTTAACTGGCTTCAAAAAGCACAGGAGGTGACCAGATGGACTGGTGTGCCTCGAGGGAATTCTTTCTCCACCTTTTAGCCAAGAAAGGAAGCTGTGGCGTCCACATGGCTTCCCACGACTTTCACATTCTGGAATTAGTGGAGAAACACCCAGCTCCCTGAACTCTGAGGCTCCACCACCTGGATCCCACTCAACCCCATCATGCCCACATCCGTGAAGGCAGAAGTTCTAATCCTCAGGCCAGGGTGAGGTGCTCAGCTTTGCTGTGACTTCTCCATTTGGACAGCACCCTTACCCAGGAGTCAGTTATAATGTCAATGGCTACCTTCCCCAAGAACTGGTTCCACAGTGCTGGGGTGGGCTGAAGGCAGGGGTAGGATGGGTCCCTTGCTTTTGTGATTTTGTATCATACTGAAACTTGGTGGCTGATTAAGGAGGGTGCTTAATTGAGTCTTCACCCCTCATTCGCTCCTTGAGTCTGTGCAAAGTATCTGGAAAATAAGCCTGTGTGTTTGCAACACCCTCTCTACACAGTGAGCATGCTCAGTGTGAGCAAAGCCCTTGGCTCAATACCCTCAGCACCAAAAAAAAAAAAAAACTGGAAAAGTAACTGAATCCTTTGGAGGCCCACCAGCATTCAGCTTTTAGCGGTCTTCCTAAACACATAGATTTCTATGGTGCAGAGGGGATATTAAAGTTCAAAGCGACCCAGAAATCAGGTTGAAGATGGTAAGCGATCAGGTCTTAAGGGAATAAGAGAATTTTTTGGATTGAGGCAGAAATGTCTGAAATCTAGATATTTAACCTCGTCTGGGTGAATAGGTATAGGGGTTTCACAGAACAGCCTGGGGTAGGGTCCTCTGGGATGAAGTTTATGTGATCGTGAAGGTCATAGCCAACCCCAGTGGTTGGAGCCCATGGTAGCACATCTGCTTTTGATTGTGGCAGGTCCTGAGCGCAAGGCTTAGGGCACAACGCCCCCTGAAGGAAGCAACAGGAAGCCTGTCTGTGAGTCTGGATGCTCCCATGGTGGGAGACCAGCTGAGCCTGTGGCTCTGGACAGACACAGGGGCTTTGTCTGGGGCCTGGGCTTGCTCTCTCAGGCCCCACACATGGAATCTTCTGCAGCCTGCTCAGGATCCATGAGGACCAGTGAGGCAGAGCAGCTGGGGCAGGTGGAAGCTGCAGAGAATCTTCTCAAATGGGAGACACCACAGTCGTTCAGATGGAAAATTCTAGAATCAGACTCAAACTGATATTTCAGTCCTGTTAACGCTACTCTGGCCCTCATGTGACCTCAAGAGTCTCCACCCCTAGTTGACAGGGAGGTTTGGGGAGACACGACACAAATGTAGAGCACAGCATTGAAAACCTACTGGTGAATCACACTGGGCTATTGTTATTTTCCAGTCCAACTCTGGCTTTGTCCACGTGGGGAGACAGAATGACCCTTAATGCTTTCTTTTCTACAAGAAAGAAGGAAGGAAAAAAAAAAAGAAAGAAACCCCACCTGGGATTATGTTTAGAATGGAGGAAGCTGTGCTGGGGTGAGCAGCATTTGCTTCCTGCTGGGCACAGATGTGAGCCTCTGCAGCCTCTTCTAGCAAGTGCACTTGAAACCCGGCAGGCATGAGCAAGGGCCACAGTCACGTGAGCAGAGGCTGGGAAAGCTGCAAAAACATACATGGCAGAACAGGCAGAGGAGGAGAGGCTGGCCCCAGGAGGTCTCCACAACGGCCTGGGATACAGATTCCTTGGAATACTGCAGAGCATAAGGCTATGTAAACAAGAGATCAAAACCACGGCCTGCCTGGCCTTCAGCATGATAAATGTTTGTCCTGCGTGTGCAACAGCGTCGGACCCACCACCATCTTTTTGTAGTTTGAGTTTTATGAGGACACTGGAGAAAACTCACTGGTGAGGGTTGGGAACCTTTCAAGCTGGGGTCTTCTTGGTGGCTAGACCCACCTTCCAAGGGCAGACAGCCCCCTGCCTTTTCAGAGCTCAACTTGCCCGAGTGACCCCTCCTAAGCCAGGGACTAGGCGAGTTGCTCAGACTTTCATCGTTCTAAGGCAGCTTGGGATCCCTCCCCCACAGCGTGGGAAGAAGTGACTCCTTGTCTAAACCGTGCCCCATTGTCCCCAGACCACAGAGGGCCTGCCCATGAGCTCTGCAAAGGGGAGTTTAATGAGAAGGAAAACAGTTCGGCCAGGTGAGCCGGGCTCCTAAAATCCAAGGAAGTTTCAGCCGCTCTTCCTGTCACATTTGCTGCTGACCATGACTACAGTGAGACCAAAGCCTCTTCCCCCACACCTGGCTGTCCCTAGCTCTGCCCTGCACAGCCTTAACTCAGAGGTCTCCAGAAGGAAGCACGACCAGAGACTTCCTGCTGCAAGTCTGAAGCACGGGGCATCTTCAGGTCCTATCTTCACGTGAGATTGTCTCCAGCCAATTTCTGTGGACAGATAGACTGGCAGATAGACAGACATCAAACACACAGCAGGGCCCAGTGAGGTGGTGCCTCAGCTGGTAAAGGTGCCTGAGTTTAATCCCTGGTACCCACATGGTGGAAGGAGAGAACCTACTCCAGCAAGTTGTCCTCTGACCTTCAGGCATGTGCCCTACACCTACATACACTCACTTGTATGCACGCACATGCATATACGCACACACACACACAACCAAGTAAATGAATAAATAAATGTAAAGAAAAATTGAAAGAAAAAAAAGACTCTGATATCTTTAATCAACAACAAAATCAGACAGCAGATTAGCCAATAGTTAATCTGGCCAGGTCGCTCCCAAGGTTGGAGCAGTCTGTAAGATGTAGTCACTTTCCTCTCACTATAAAGACTGAAAATCTTATCGTCTCTCTTTGACCATCTGTCATTCTGTCTTTTTCTGTCACAAGTGCCAATTTGTCCCAACTCAAGTTCTTTATTTCGTTATCGAAGTGCCATCAGTTGAGTTTCAGGCTTTCTGATTTTGTTGTCTGGGACCCATGCTGCAGTGTTTGCAGACAGAAAGTGATTACCGACCTTAAACCTCAGAGGAAGCGCATGGATCCACTCAGGTGAGTGAACAAAATGGAGAGCAGAGGACAATGTTGCATTCAGGCTGTGCAGTGGAGGTGATGCAGGTAGTGCGGGCATTTCAGAGGAGTGTGTGTGTGTGTGTGTGTATGTGTGCGTGTGTGTAAATGTGTGTGTGTGCATGCATTTGTGTGTGTATGTGAGTGTATGCATTTATGTGTGTATGTGTGTGTAAGTGTGTGTGTGTAAATGTGTGTGCATGCATTTGTGTGTGTATGTGTGTGTGAGTGTGTGTGTGCCTGCATTTGTGTGTGTATGTGTATGTGTAAGTGTGTGTGTGTGTGTGTGTGTGTGCATGCATTTGTGTGTGTATGTGTATGTTTGTGATTTCAGGATGACTTATGTGTATTCAAGTTTCCTTTCTATTGTTGTGATAAAATACTCTAACCAAAAGCAACCTGGGGAAGAAGGAAGTCAAGCAAAAACTCAATAAAGAATCTGAAACAGAAACCCTGAAGGAATGTGGCCCATTGATTCCCAGGCCCATGCTTAGCTAACTTTCTTATACAGCCCAGGACCACCTGCCTAGGGATGGTGCTGCCCACAGTGGGCTCAGGCCCTCAACATCAAATAGCAATTAAGATAACCCCCTAGCAACACGTCCACAGGCTAATGTGACCTAGACACCTCCATCAGGACTTTCCTCTCTGATGACTCTAGGCCAGTGGTCGTCAACCTTCCTAACACTGCGACCCTTTAACACAGTTCTTCATGTTGTGGTGACTCGCAACCATAAAATTATTTTGTTGCTACTTCATAACTGTAATTTTGCTACTGTTATGAATTATAATGTAAATATCTTGGGGTCACAACCCACAGGTTGAGAACCACTGCTCCAGGCAGTGATAATTAAAGCTAACTAACATGGTGCAGTTGCCGCTCCTGGGTATTCAGAGGCCCCACCTCTAGGCCTTCAGCTCTCAGGTCCTTTCAGCTTTCTCTATCTCCCTATGCTGCCTGACTAGGTGCCCTTGGGACCAAAAGCTGTATCACAGATCCTGACACCGGGGCTGAACCAAAGGATTCAATAGACATCACATCCGAGCCGGGGAGGGACTCGGTTGATGGTTCCCCTCTGGCTGGGGCGCTCCTCTTCTGTACTCAGTTTCTCATCCACTAGTTTGGAACTACCAATTTCTCAGGGTATGATTTCTATGACCTAAATGAAATAACACACACAACAAGTGTTTAGAAAGTAGCAAACACTTTTCTAGGTTGTCTGGTCCATCCCTGGAGGAGCACGCTTGAATAGAGGTCTGGGGATTGGGGCCGAAGGCACTCATTAGCACTGGTCCCCTTCTCTGGTACCAGATGTTTTCATGCCACCTTTGTGACCTGCCCTGCACCCAAAAGATGCAAATATGAAGGAGGGACATTGTCACTAAGCTCCAGGGTTTCACCATTCCCTTAGAAAGTGGATGACATTTTAGTTCTTTTCTTCCCAGAAAGCAGAAGATATGGGTTGTCACTGTCTGAAGCTGCAATGACCGGACTGAGCGCCTCAATAATTCTTACATGTAAGCCTTGCCCCCAGCACCTCAGAAAGAGGCCTTTACGGAGACAGTCAAATTCGAAGAGGTCCTACAGGTAGACTCTTCTCCCACATGACTACCGCTCCTACGGAGGAGGAGATCAGGACACAGAGGCATGGAGGGCAGATGTGAGACAGAGCCTCAGGAGAAGCTGGCCTGTCTGACATCTTCAACTTGAACTTTAGCCTCCAAGACTGCGGGGTGGTGCACATCTTCTGTTTAAGTCTCAGTCTGTGGTATTTGTTATGGCAGCTAAGCTGACTTATACAAGGCTGTGCACTCCTTTGGGCCTGGCTCTGTACTGTTCATGTATATGGGAAATGGGAGCAGTCTTGCTCACAGTGGGACAGGTGAGGGTAGGAACAGAGCAGGGAGTTTGGTGAGGAGGTCTGTGGGGAAGTGAGCCCAGAGAGTCGATCTGTGGAAAGCAATCACTGGGTTCTACTGTGAAAGTGAGTTGTTCTTCAACATTTTCTGCAAGGACTGATGTTACTGGGTCTGGACTCATAGGGAAATATGGTGACAGTTTCTCAATAAGGACCCAAGGTTCAACTGGCTCCAGGGTGAGCTCATCAGGGCTCATGAACAAGAATAGACTCAGGAGGCCTCTGCCAGTCTCCCTAACCCTCCTATGTGGGAAGCAGAGTATGAGCAAGAAGCCCTACGTCATGATCTCTCTGAGATTGACAGACACAGGTGAAGGATAGGCAGGGCTAACAGCTTCAGTCAGCTCTTGACCAAATAGAAGCCAATGCAGGGGAGGCACCAGGGACAGGGACAGGGACAGGGACAGGCCACGTGTAGACTGATGCCGAGAACCAAGAGGTCTCTGGATTTGGTAATAAGGCTGGACTCTGGTCTCAGGGGAGCCCAAGTAGGAAAAACTCGTTCAAGTGGAGCCTGAGAGGCACCAGCTACTTCTGTCACTTGTGACTCTTCGGCATTCCACAAAAGCAAAACAAAAACTACTACCTACAAGCCAAGGAACCCAGGGCATGCCCCTTCTAAATAAAGGCCATTCGTTTCTTTAATTTAATTAGAAAGGATTTTGTTTCTGACTTCCTTCTGAGGCTCTGATGACTGGGTGGCTCTGCAGCTGTGAAGTTTTGAGATTAAGGGAAGAATTTGGGTTAGGAACACGAGAGCTGCACCAAGATTGTGGCTTTCGAGTCGGAGGGCTTGGGAAGGGGAACATCATACTCCGAGTTCTTGAGGTTTTCAGTAAGCGAGGCACCCATCTGCTCACCCAGGACTGCAAGCCTATTACAATGCCTCCCTTGTTATGTTTAGAATTTAAGATGATATTTTTTCTGTTTTAGTTAATGGCCTGAGAATGAGATTTTGGTTGTTGGCAATAAATTGCATATTGGGGGATATTGGTGCAGAGGGACTCTAATTCAGTCCTTTTATAGTATCCTTTCCCCCTCTGGCCTGGAGAATTCCTTTAAGGTGGTGGGGGTGATTAATGACCCCATGTGCCTGTGTACACACAGGGCCCACGCGTCCTCAGAATGAGGAGCCCAGGGATCATGGAGAACAGCCCTGCAGCAGAGGAGGGGATCGCAGCAGCACATTCTCTGCCAAGTTCCACCCCAGTGCAAACAGGGATGAATAGATTAATCGATGGAATGTGCTCTGGGCTGTGTCCTCAAATGCGCAGGCCCAGCATCCCTCCTTCTGCCTCAGAACAATAAAGGAGACAGGAGGCATAGAAAACTCCTCTTCTTAAAAATCCTCTCTTCCTCCTCTCCTTCCTTCTTCTCCTCTTCCTTCTGCTTCTTTTATTTTAAAAAGAAAATGCTTGATATTTAAGCAGTGTACCAGACACTGGATGCAGAGGACAGACACGATGGGCCAGTCACTTTTCATCTCTGACATGATGGCTGAGAAGATGACCTGTAGGAGGGAAGATTGATTTTTGACTCACATGTTCAGAGATTTCAATCTGTGTCTGGGCTCTAGGGCTATGGGCTTGTGGTATCACCTCAGGGCAGATCGGAAGCAGAGAAAGCACCAGGAAGGTGAATAGGCCCTGTCTCATAACAGTCCATTTGACTACGTACTCATCAATAAACTGATCCATGGATAAAGTTAGCATAGTCATGATTCAACCTCTCAATACAGGAGTCAAGGTTTCAATACAGAAGGCTATTTATTGAGTATATACTTTGTGTCCAAATCAAAATAAGATATGGAAAGAATCTTCTTGTTGGGTGTTCCTGCACTGCCAAGCAGAAGGGTAAGGGACTCCAGGCCACAATGGAAAGAGCCACAACTGTACCGATGCTTGACATCACATGTCTGGAAGGTAAAGTTATGGGGTCTGAGTCAGCTCAGAAGACATAACAGGGGACATGGATAGGATGGAGCGGAGGGTGGCCTAGACAACTTAAGTTTATATGTCCAGTAAGAGTTTAAATTCACGTCTACAGAAAATGGGGCTATGGGATGTTCTAGAGTAGGAAAACTGAGATGGGACAGAGACTGAGAGCTGCACACACTCTGTGGCAGTGTGTGGGGGAGAGAGAAGCATCCAGATTAATAAATTAAATAAGACAGTTAACAAAAGAAGACTGGAAACCCCTTTGACCTCAGGCTACATGTAACAAAACAGTACGTTCAAGCTGGTAAGATCTCCCAGAGAAGGCTGGTGCTATGTAAATGGCTTAGGAGAACTGTTTGTTTTTGTTCCACATTGGAAAAACCAACAAATTAGGTTCTGACATCAGCAGCAGCAGCAGAAGCAGCAGCAGCAGCAACAACAACAACAACAAGATAGATGCTAGCAAAGAGAGAAGGCAGGTAGGCAAACATCTTTCCCCCTCCCACCTCCTTATATTTGGGAGACTACCTCAAGGTGGCGCCCAATCTGGGAGAAGGTTCTCCTCCCCAACCTCACTTAATCATTTCAGGAAATACTCTTACAATTCTGGCTGTGGGTATGTCTCTCCATTGATTCTAGATCCAATAAAGCTGACAACCAGGATTAACTATCAAATTTCTGTCTTAGTTACTTGTCTGATAGCTGTGACAACATACCCAACAAAAGCCACTTCAGGAAGAAGGTTTTGGGGGAGCTTACAATTCCAGGGTATAGTCCATCAAGGCAGCAGGATTTTAAGGCAGTTGGTCACAGTGCATCCACAGTCAAGAAGCAGATAGCCATGAATACAGCCCCTTTCATTCAGTCCAAGAGCCCACTCAAAAAATGGTGCCACCCATTGTTAAAGTGACTCTTCCTACCTCAGTTAACCTAATCGAGACAATGCCTCACAGGGGTGCCTAGCTGACAGCTATTATTAACCATAACATGGTAGAGATTCCTTATCCACAGACTTTTCTCTTTTAAGCATGGAGATCTTTTCTTACTTGAGAACCTACTACCATCATTTTACTAGACCAGCACAATTCCTTACCACATTCCTAATACTTAAACCCACAGATAAATGTAACTCTCAATCCTCATCAGAGAAGCTTCTCTCTGCAGCAGGCAGAAACCATCATAGAAAATCATGACAGGTCAAAATGCAGAGAACAACTGTTCATGGGGTGCCCAGCCCCAACGTCTACAATACAACTCCTGTACCAAAGGCGCAGGGAACATTATGGAACAGGGGAGAAGAAAGAGTGTAAGAGCCAGAGGACCAGGAAGCCTGCTGTGAGATTGTGTCTCCTAAAAATGGCAGGGATGCTGCATCCATGACCCTTCAATACTGTGCCTTAAACAAGACCTGAACAGTGACAATACCAGTTGACATGCTGACATGAAAGGGGGAACTCCCAAGGGGCCCCGCCCTAGATAAAGGACCACAGGCGACTGACGACTTCTAAGAGAGGGAGAGCTGGTCTTCCCAGGGATGAGTCCCTGATTAGTCACCCAATACCAAGTGGTCAGCCTTGAAATCATATACAAATAAACGACATTAAATGTACTCATCAGGTTGTATTTACATATTTATATTAATGCATAGGTCTCTCTCTCTCTCTCTCTCTCTCTCTCTCTCTCTCTGTGTGTGTGTGTGTGAAATTATAAAAGTAAAAAGAAGCTAGGAATCTGAGGAGTAAGAAGGGGGCCTGTGTGGGGTTGGAGGGAGAGGACACAAGCGGAGGTGGAGGAAGGAAAGGGAAGAGGAGAAATGATGTGATACTTTAATTAAAATAAAAAATATTGAAAAGTTTTTTTTGTTTTTGTTTTTTTTTTTTACCCAGACCCCGTTTTCCTTGGCCCAGACTTAAAAAAATACTGTGCAACCTGGGCCCGCCCTCTTCTCTCTGGAAAAGATCAGTTAATCCATCTCATAGCTAAACTCTCATGTGTTCTAGCTTTAGTCTCATGGCCATAGTGGGGAGAAATTAAAACCCAGCTCTTTTGGCAAAACTGGAAGTAAAATATGTTTTAATTTACTAATTTCTGGTTCTTAATTCATTTGTAATATTGTACCTTTTCCTATGTACATAAATAGAGTAAAATTTAATTAATGTGTTAGACAAAACAGGAAATTAACAAAAGTAAATAAAAATAAAGCCAAAAATTATAACAATATTTTGCTAGCTAGGTCTTCTCCTCCCCCTCCCCCTCCTCTTCTTCCTCCTCCCCCTCCTCTCCCCCTCCTCTCCCTCCTCCTCCTCCTCCTCCTTATCAACTTGACACAAGCTAGAGTCATCTGGGAAGAGGGAATGTCAGTTGAGGAACTGTTTCTATCAGCTTGGCCTGTAGGCAAATAAATGGAACATTTTCTTGGTTAATGATTGATATTCGAGGGCCCAGATCACTGGGGCTGGCGCCATCCATGGGCAAGGGGTCCTAGATTGTATAAGAAGGAAAGCCGAGCGAGCCATTGAAAGCAAGCCAATAAGCATTGTTCCTTCACGACTTCTTCACTTTCACTTCCTGCCTTGACCTCCTGCCCTGGCTGCCCTTGATGATAGACTCCAACCTGTAAGCCAAATAAACCCTTTTCTCCATAGGTTGGTTTTGGTCAATGGTTTATTAGAACAATCAAAAGCAAACTAGAACAGAAATACTACTATAAAAGTTACACAAATGCACTTTTTTCTTAAATTTTAATTTTTTATTTTATTTTATTTTATTTCATTTTATTTTATTTTATTTTTGGTTTTTTGAGACAGGGTTTCTCTGTGTAGCTTTGCGCTTTTCCTGGATCTCACTCTCTAGACCAGGCTGGCCTCGAACTCACAGAGATCCGCCTGCCTCTGCCTCCCGAGTGCTGGGATTAAAGGCGTGCGCCACCACTGCCCGGCATAAATTTTAATTTTTTTTAAAACACGTATTTATTTATCTCAGAGGGGAGAATGCATGCCAGAGTGCGTGAATGGAAATCAGAGATCAACCTTTGGGAGTCAGTGCTCTCCCTCTGTCCTGTGGGCTCTGGGGGTGGGGCTAAAGTTATCTGGCTTGGTTGCAAGCACCTTTGTTCTCTCTCTCTCTCTCTCTCTCTCTCTCTCTCTCTCTCTCTCTCTCTCACACACACACACACACACACACACACACACACACACACCCACACACACCACACTCACACTGGCACACGTTCACTCCACAGTGTCTGCAGCTGACCCGTGGCTCATTACAGTCATAAAGTTCTCACCGCTGGGTGGAAACTTAAGACGCCAATGAGACATGTGATGCAGAAAGTTTTCCACAGGCTACCTGTAACAGCATGCTCTAGGAAACCCATGACGTAAAAATACACCCAAAAGTTGACACTACGCAAATGAGGCAGAAAGTCCAAGCTAGGTGACATCAAAGCCCCAACTCTCGGTAGAGCAGGACCATTGAGCTACACAGCTGCTCTGGCCCACGTCTTGTCAAAGTGTTCTCGCTTCTGCTGTGATTGCGTGTGTCTGTTCCACCCTTCGTTCTGGGACAGAGAAATCTGGAACCCTCCCAGAGGTGCCACCCAACCCTGACATCATTTGACATTGCAATGCTATCAGGACCTTTGCATGCTGTGGTGGCTGTCCTGGCAGGAATGAAGATGTTCCAAAGAGATGTTTGTGTCCCGCTCTTGGACTGTTGTGCAGTTAAGCGATAGTCCCCAAGACTGGAATTGCTGCAGGAGTCTCACATTAGGATGTGTGAAAGGCCGGTACCCTGAGTTGTGGGAACTTTCTCTAAGACACAGATTTCATGGTTAGATAACTTGTTAGTCACCTTGTGGGAGAGAGCAGAGCTGGGGCAATGATGATGGACAGGACCACACCTAGACTCAAACTGCTTAGTTGTTCATTCCTCTTGCCCTCTGTTTAGACCTAAATCATGTCAGGAGTCTGAAGATGGACAGGAAGGGTCAGAGGAACTAATCATTCCTCTTCCCAATGTGGCCTCATTAACCACATCTCCTTTTTCTGTTTTCACTAGTACTTGTGTAATTGGTCTACTGAGAATTCGTGGCCAAGCACTGCCTGTTAGGGTTACCAGGGCCCAGTCTAGGACCCTCACAACTCTGGTAACAATTTTGGTGAGCCATATATATACACGGCTTCCAGAATTCCCACTTCCCTAACACAGACACGCAGCTTCCTAAGCCTGCTTTCTTTTCTGAGTTACTCAGAGAGTCGTAATGTTTCCTCTCGGTCATTCTTTCTTCTAAGACTGCATTCCTCAACACGCTGGGCTTCCTTTCTAGTCATGTGGATGCCTACCACCACATAGCTGACCTTCATGCCGGCTTAACTCAGCTGGCATGGCCTTTTCCTCCCTTCTCCTCTCCATTCTCCTTTTCCAGGCAATTGCCTGCCCTGGATTTTTTATTTTAAACTCATACAAAATTGTCCTGGAGTTTTTGTTTGAGTCGATTGTCAAATTCTTTTAATAATGAGACCAAGAACCCCAAGAAGGGAACTTAGATTTCTCTTTCATCATCAGGCAACACAATGGAAGACCCCACAGATTTTAGGTACCGTAATGCGTATGTATGACAGGTCTTATCGATTTGGAAGCTCCTTTGAGCAAATTTGGAGTTTTAAACTTGGTGGGTGTGTGCTGTAGGCTAGAAGAGTTTAAGTCTTTGGAGTTCTGCTGAAAGATGATGGAAAACCGAGAACCATGGATGCTGAGGACATCCCTATTATGATTGTGTAAGCATGGAAAATACCAAGTCTGCACTGTCCATCGACTCCAGTGGACTAATCTAAAGGTGCCATGGCTTCTGAAGCCCGAATGTCATCTCTTCCTAGGGTTCCTGAAAACAACTGGCTGACAAATCTCTTCACTTTTGTACTTCTTTTTTGAGTTTATGTCTCCCCCCCCCCCCCCACACACACACAGAGGCCGGCCAGGGCATTGGGTGTCCTCCTTTTCTACTCTGCCTTATTTCTTTCGGGAAGGTCTCTCCCTGAATCTGGAACCCCTATTTATTAGATATTCTGGCAGCCAGCAATCCCAAACAGTTCACTTCTCTCTGTCCCCTACAACAAAAGCTACAGGCACATGAAACTTTTGTCAGACCATGCCTGGATTGTCTGGGTGTGGAATCAAACCTCAGGGTTATACAGCGAATGCTCTTCATTACTGAGCCATCTTTTCAGTCCTTATCAGGCTTTTGGCTATGTAGAAAAATTCTCTGAACAAAGTCAAGGTTCATTTAAGTATTTGTTTATGTTAAAGTCTTTTAAACGACCACTTAAACCACCATTTTGCAGTGATCTTAGTGCATTTAATAATACCTATGTATCTGTGACTATAAATGTTTAGAGGTGTATGTCTAAAGTTTATACATTACATAAAAGTTTGCAGAATTAAAGACATGTTTAACACATGCAAAGTGATTGATAAGTGCTCTGTTTTATACAATGTACATTGTATCTGGACTGTCATATAAAATGCTGTTTTCAGTCCGTCAGTACTATGCAGAGGTAAAGGCTGGCATTTGGGTAAGCCTGTTGTTTGAAGCTCTGATCTGCCTCTCTTCCTCTTGACTAAATAACTATTTCTATTATACAGATAAGGTACAGTTGGACAACAGAAAATGACTCTCCTTGTGGTCACTAGCACCGTTCTCTAGATTTGAAAGATTTCTATAGTTCTTATTTTAGTCAGTGCTCTGGACATATTATCTCACTGAGCCAACAATCTTGAATTTTATTTCAAAAGTAGAAGCTGGGTTAAGATATAAAGGACTTTATATTGCTCTTCTGTATAATGACTCTAATTGCTTCTTTCTCCTTCAAATGCTATATGGCTTTACTTCCCTGGTATATAATATACGCCTTCTAAGATACAAAGCTTAGGGAAACACTTGAGTGAGCTGGTGCCTTCAGATTAGAGTTAGTGATAGTAAACTTGCCCAGCTCTGTGTTCACATGTTCCTAATTGTAATGTAGATATTTTTAAGCAAAGATAATTAAGCACGCCCTTATACAGTGCTCTCTAAACAGCGTGTCTCAGTAATTAAAGGCATTTGACATTGGTCACCCAAGGAGTACATCTGTAAACAAGTACTTAATTTTCAAACTAGTTTTCTTTAAATATTTGTTCTTATTGGTTGTGTTTTTATAAAATTTTACAACCGTTGTCTGTTGACATTCTGCAGAAGTACAACTTCTGACCAAAGCACCAGAGCAGTATTTTTGAGATGCTCGGACACCACTCATAGGACAGACAGAATTAATTCAAGAATGAACTCCAGGCAGGTCTAACCTAAAAGCCAATCATTCTATGCCACCTTCCTCATAGACCCTAAGCCCACCTACCTAAGGATGGTGCCACCACAGTTGGCTCGGCCTTGTACATCAATTAGCAATCAGGGAGATACCCTATAAACACATACAATGTCCACTCCACACTTGATACTGTCTATGGTGGTCACCCCACAGTCCTGGCATCTCTGATATATTGGGAGTCCACTGCAATTGAGGCTGCATCTTCATCAGTGGCTTGTTGGCCTTTCTTCGGGGACTCTGATCTTCCTCATGCTGCCAAGCCTCAGTTTCTCTCCAGGACCCCTTTAGCTCTGCAACTTTTATGTTGCCAAATCCAGTATCACATGGAAAACTTGCACACATTGCCAAGTTTGGCTGATGGCTAAAGATGCCATCTTGATCCGCTCTGGACCACAGCTTCTGTGGCTGACATTGAAGGACTATTTTCCAGAAGGCTTTACCTCAGTGATCCTGGCCTCTTGTTAATCACAGCTGGGTTTTCAGACCTATCTAATCAGTGTCCATTGTCCCAGTAAAACACAGGTTTTCATTTCTAAAGATCAACAGGAGCTGCCCCTACTAGGTGCTGCACATGCTCGCAGCGACCCTATGCAACACAGGTGGCGCTCCAAGTTGAGCCAGGAAGTTGTAATCACCCGAGGGCTCGACAGAGCATGGGAGGCTTAGAAACCCCACAATTCTAAACCAGTAGGAGCAAGCTGGGGTCAGAGGAAATACAGTGTTGACAGGCGAGGCTGCAGTCACTGGTCCAGGAACCCCACCCTGAGAAACACAGCGTTGAACTATTAGACTGAAGTTTGGAAGGAGAATTTGAGGCTCAGAGATGTAAAGTTACACAGCTCGGAACAGAACAATGATGAGGGCTGACCGCCTTCTGCAGACCTGCTTAGCAGAGTCACCCCGATATTTTTAAATGTGCAAATGAAGTAGACTTCCAGGCTGCACAAAGTGGTGTGCAGGACAGTTCAGAGGTCTTGCTGGGCAAGCTCACTGGTTTGAAGTTGGGCTGCCATGTGTCCTCCAGGCTGCTTACAGTTTTGTAGCTTTTACCTGGTAGCTTAGTGGGTGATAAGCAACAATGTATGGGTTTTTGCTTACTTGTCTGCGTAGCTGGACGATCCTGCTGTTTAGAGCCAGGCTCAGTGGATGGGGGCTGGACTGGCTCGTATCTGTGATGAGCTAAGAGGGGGTTCCTTCAGTCTGGGGGGCCGTTTTACTAGTCTGGAGATTGTTTTTTATTTTGGCTGAGGCATAAACAGGGGAGAGTGGGCCACAGGCTTCCTGTAACCCAGCAGGTGACCTGGCCTTGTCCACCCAGTGGCTGCAGGACTTCAGAAATGAAAGAGGAACCTTCAGTGGAGTGCTGAGGGCCTGGTACGAAGGTGGCACCTGCCAACTGTACCCCAATCTGTTGATTTAAACATTAGGCCTGCCAAGATCCACTGGGTAGGCAAAGAAATCCTGCCTCTTGACAGTGAATACAGGACGCGGGAGAATTTGCAGCTGTTCAAAACATGGCGCTGGCTTTGCGTTCTCTTGTGATGTCTGACAACGCTCCTTGTGACTCCGTTTCTTTGCTGGCTCAAGAACCAAAGAGGACGGGTCTGCTGCTTTTATGAATGTCAGGAAGACAAAAGCATTCCTTAACATCAGTGTGCCACCAAGGGCTTCACCCCAAGCAATGTGCTTCTCACTTTCCACGAAAGGCTTTTAAAATGACGTCTCCTTGGAACCGCTGGCTAGAAGCATAAATATGGAGTTCAAATGGAATATCCAGTTTTCACAGCTGTATCTGTGCTAAATTAAAAAGAACAGAAAAAACAAAGAGCAACGGGCGGAAAGACTCTTTGCTGCAGAATGTGGGCATTGGGAAAGCAGCCTTCCGAGACCTGCTGCCTGCTCGGCGACCCCAGCGTTTCCAGATCGGACTCTTAATTAATCATGGCTGCAGTTCTGCACTTTGACTCTCCGGCTGGTGTTTTATTTTCCTGTTCTAGTGCCCACATGAGCATCCTCTAGCAATAAAACATCCAGGGAGAAGTTATAAAAACATGTCATCCTGCTTACGGCATATGCCTAATTGATTTTTGAGAATCGCTTAATTGTGTGACTTTAGCTAACTAAACAACAATGCCTGTTTTCACACCCCCAATATTAGCTCATACTATTTCATGACCTGCCCCCGCTGAGACACACTCCATATTTTTGACCATAAATCTGGCCTCTGCCTAGGCTTGCGTATTTGTTTCAGCTTTGTTGTGACGGTTTTACTACGTCGGTTGCCTTTTTAAAGAAATTTATGGTGGGCAATAAACATGGAGAAAAGTTTAAGGGTAGAAAGTGGGGGTTTGGGTCACTTTTTTTGCAAGCTGAATTTTTAAATTTCTTTCTTAAATAAAATAATAGAAGGTAGTTTTCTTCAGTGACTGGCCCTGCGCTGGCTTCTGTGGGTTCCACTTAACCGGCATGTGAGAGGAACATGAAGTGTGGCCTCTTTAAAGAGAGGTTTGCAAAGGCTCTGCTGAGTTACATTAGTCGAGTGGAGTTGGGGAGAGGGGAAGAGTAATGTGGAAAAGTCCAGGCGCTAGGCGTGTAGGAAGGACGGAGAAGCCTTTGAGGAAGAAGTTGAAGGCATTTGAGAGGAGCAGGCAAACCCGGTTGGTGGAAATCAGTGGAACAGAAGACTGGAAGTGTCACCCCGGATTATGATCCGAGCCACAAACCCAGGGGGAAGGAAGGTGAGCACGCCTCTACAAGCTGTTGATCGACCCAGCGATGCTCCCCCACGACTATTCTACAGTGTCCCAGTGTGAAGTCCCCACAGAACGTAAAACTTCCAGATGAGGGCTGAGCTGCCGCTCACGGAACCTTCCCTTGAGACCAGTGACTGACTTCATTGTACTGTTGTTGCTAGTGTGTCTGAGTGAGCAAATGTGTATGTGTGCGAGTGTGTGTGTTCATGTGTGTATGTGTGTGCCTCCACCTGTGGTGACTGTAGGACAACTTTGAGTGTCTTTCTTCCTTGGACACTGTCATGTGTTTTGATATGAGGTCACTCAGACCTGGGGTTCACCCACAAGGCTTAGGATGGGGCCAGTCAGCTTCGGGGGTCTGCCCATCTCTACCTCCTCTACACTGGTATATGCACACCACCATGCCAGGCTTGCTCTAACACGAATTCTGGGGATCAGACTCAGGTCCTGACGCTTGCGTGGCAAGAGCCTTTCCAACTGAGCCCTCTCTTCAGTCCTCAAGTCTTTCATATCATAAAGTAATCTGAGTTATAATCTGTGCTAGCACTGATACTTACCCTCTCACATGGCAGTGGCCTCACTGTGGTTTGGATAGGGTTTGTTCCTTCTGGCTTGTATAGGAATTTAATCTCCAAAGTCTTGTGCTAATGGCGTTGAGGTTAGAAATATAACCCAGCTGTGAGATTAGTGGCAGAGTTGCTGGGAAATGATTAGATTAGATAGATGAGTTCGTTAGGATAGAGCCCACAGTTTTTGAATCCTGGTGACTTGGTAAGAGGAGGGATAGAGACATACATGCTCCCTGTGTTTGGCTGTGTGATGCTATCTGTGCTGCTGGGGACTCTGCCAGCATGAAGGCCAGCACTGGGCACTTGAATATACAAGCCGAATAAATATCATTTCTTTATAAAGTTAGCCTACTTTGGGTATTTCATTATACCAATAAGAGTTGACCAATACAGCAGTGTTCTAGGGTATTATGTTGATTATTTACAGTCAAACCAGAACCATATACACAGGTACTCCTATTACACTATTTCACAGACAAAATTGATTTTGTTAAATGCTTATTTTGTATCCATTAATATGATGGATGTGACTTTCCCCCTTCTATTTAATGAATTGACTTCTCAATATAGGGATTAAATGAATTGACTTTTCAATATAGGGCTAGCTCTGCATCCTTGGGATAAACTCACTTGGCGTATTTTCTTTTTACCATATGCTGTTGAATTTTATTTGCTATTATTTTGTTAAGGGTTTTTTCTTTCAACAACAAAAGAAGGAAAAGAGTATTCAGGATATGGGCATTTACCTGAGCCATGGGAAAACCAGGGTTGCTCCCAGTTTCTAGCCGCCTGGGCTTTGTCCAGGCCAGGTCCCACAGGGTGACCCCACTGGGTCACTCTGCCAACATGGCTGGACCAGATGGAAGAAGAAATCACAGAGAAAAAAAACACAAGAATGAGGAAAACCAGGCCATTCTTCTGGGGCCGTTCCATTCTTAAAAAGACAAATAAACAGAAAAGTCTAAGAGCTTGTGTGGTTCTGGGGGTGAGGGCTCAGCCAGGGTACCCATGCTGGGTGCCAAGCAAGATCCATAGAAAAAAAACAAATAAGTCTCCTTTTCTACCCTTTGAATACCAAAGATAAAAATCCCCAGCAATTTTCATTCAACAGGGGCCACACACCTTGTAGGCCTGTAACCCTTGCACTGTCTTTACAATCTTGCCGTGACCATCACCATGAGGGCCAAGGGTAACCCAGGGTACCTCAGGCAGGAGACCAGGCAAAACTTCATCTGCCTCTGGCCAGGCCTAAGCTCTTCCATATCACAAAGGTAGCAGTTTTGAACATGATTATGTCAGGACATGCTTCAACTGGACCTGTGTGGGGCAAAGTGGGACAGAACGGGCCTAAACTGGACCCGTGTGGGGCAAACTGTGACAGAACAGGCCTAAACTGGACCTGTGTGGGGCAAACTGGGACATGTAGTAGTCCTTCTGGAATGGACTCTGGGTCATTCTTGCCTCATACTGGTTCCCCATCGTGAAAATCCTGCTGGCTCATAGGGCTTCTTGGTCTCACATTGGACTATGCCCCACCAGCACCTGCCCTTTACATTTGGTTTGGGTGAGCTCCGGAGTTTTACCTCCAAAGCTGCACTGTGTCCCAGTGCTGTTACTGGGCAGACCCATTTGGCACCTCCACACAGACACTAGCTGCCTCTAGTTTGAAAGCCTAGGAGTCTCAGTAAACCAACTGTGGCCTTGCCATGCCTCTGCAGTGTTCACACCAACTGAATATGTGTGTTTTCAGCCCATCCATCTCTGTCCCATACCTATATCTCACTACTGCTTTATACTAACTACCTATACACTATGTGCTCATAGGCATTTTCCTGAAGTACATTCAGCATATGAGAAAGACCCAGAACTATGACTCATTAAGAGGGTACCCCACCACTAGACGCTTTACATGGACACTTTCAGTCCATGTTCAGAGGCTACCTGTGCCCTCCTCCCCACCCTCGATGCCTCCTCTCTAAGGTACCCTAGTCCTTTCTCTACCTGCCCACCAAAGCTCCTCCTCCCAGCCTGTCTCCATTCCCTTGGAACTTGCAGCCATCCTGGCCAGGCCAAGGAACTCATAGTTCTGACTCTGCCATTCTCTGTGGAGCTAGACCCAGAACCCTATTTAAGAGACCTCCAGAGTCAGACCCCTCCCCCACCTGCTGGCCTATCACCACCACACTCACCAGTCTGGGCGTATTTGGAGTCTGAGCCCAGAGTCGCAACTAGAACTTCAGAACTGGGACCAATCAGAGTCTAAACCCAGAAATTCAAAGTCGTCAAAGACTGAAAGCCAGGCATCAGTTCTAGCGGTCCATAGTCTGTCATTTGGGATAACAGCAACTGAAGAACTCAACATCTACCAAACATAGGGGAGACCTTAATTTTCGTGATGCCTTGAATGTGCTATAAAATGGCTACTCTAGGATCTGGGGCCCCCTTGGACTCACTTAGCTGGACCTACCTCTACCCACGAGAGTCAGTGGTGTCCAGTGTTTAAGGAGTGATATCAAGCTCCAGGTGAGCAGTAGCTGGGGGTTTCTCTCTCTCCCCCTCCTCTAGAGATCCCAGTACGGCAATTAATTTTACAAGATGAGCTCTGGGGCACAGTGAGCTTGGCTTTCCAGACAAGCCATTCACTCCCACGGGTTCTTGTCCTGCAGCTGGTCCAGTACCCAGGGACAGGATTCTCTCTCTACACCAATCTGTGTAAAAGGGTCTCCAGAAAGGCAGGAGAGGGATGCAGACAGCAACCCAGCAGTTTGGGCCTTGTGGATCCATCACCTCTGTGTGGAGGAGGGAGCTGATCTGTGTTCAGATCCAGATAGTCCCAGATAGTGCAGTCGGTGTGGTGGCCATAGGCCAGTAGGCTGGGGAACTCTGGAGGTCTCTTAAGTAGAGTGCTGGGTCCAGCTCCTCGGAGAGTGGCAGAGTCACTTCCTTGGGTCTAGCCAGGATGGCTGTAAGACATTTGCACAGGCACAGCCAACATTGGTCTGAACTGAACCCTAGTCCAGTGTTCCTGGTGGCTATCCCCAAGGTTGTCTGCACTTTGGGGTCCATGTACAACTGACTGAGGTATTTTGGGGACCTAAAGCTTTCATTTTCTAGTACAACCAGCCCATGCATATTTCCCTTTTATTTCAAATGTTCAAGTTTTCTTCAGCTAGATCCTTTTACTCTGCTTCATAGCATCTATCAGGCCAAATCAGAAGTGTTCCATTCATGTCAAAGACCAGGGAAGCAAATTTATGTAAGTCTGGGTCTGTGCTCTCAGGTCTGTTACCCATGTGGACACCTCCTGATGCATACTATGCAGAACTAATTACTTCAACTCTCTACAGGGAAGTGAGTTATTTCTATTATTCCTTTTTCTTTTTTAATTTTAGCTATTTCATATAGATTTCTATATAAATTAAAGGCAGTATTAAGTATACCTGTATGGTCTATATCTATGAAAATCATGGATTTTTACAGATCTTTATATCAATTTAGTAATTAATGCTATTACCATGTTAGAACTTCCAATCAAGAGTCTCAGTTCATATCTTCATTTTAGATCTTTGATTTCTTTCCAGGACAAGATCCTGTAGATATTTTGTTAGGCTTACGTTTGTATATTTATCTTATTTTATTGTGGTTTTCTAAATGATGTTTCAGGACCCACTATTGTTATTTTGAAAAATAACTTGCTGCCAAACTTGCTGCCAAACCACCTTCTAAATATTCATGGTTATACCTGTAGATTTAGGCTGCTCTCATCCCTGATCAGAGAAGCTTCCTTTTGCAGCCAGTAACAATTAATGCAGGAACAAAATTGGTCAAAATTCTGAGAACACATGATTTGGGGTCCTCAGTTCTAATTGGAAGAGCTACATCAGCACTCCCCTTTCCCTGCAAAGGCTCAGGGAACATCAAGGAAGAGAAGGCTGGAAGTGTGTAAGAGCTGGAGGGTAGGGTGGAGTTCTGTGAAATCTTCGGAACATGACTTGGCCATTGCCCTCAGGAACTCAGATCAACTGTGCTTACATGTACACAGAAAGCCAATCAAAATTTCTACCTCGGATCAGGGAGGGCTCATGAGGCCCTACTTCCTAGCTGAGGAACTATTGGCAATTGATGGTGGTTGAGTTTGGGAGGCATTTTAATTAGGGCTGTGGTCATTTGTCATAGGTGGGTTCTGTTGCTGTGATAAACACCAACCCAAACAAACTTGGGGAGAAAAGGGTTTATTTAGCTGCCAGGTCACAGTCTGTCACTGAGGGAAGCTGAGGCAGGAGGTCAAGTCAGGAACCTGGAGGCCAGAACCAAAGCAGAGATCATGTTTCCCACGGCTTATTCAGTTTGCTTTTGTTCACACTCAGAACCTCCTGCCCAGGCTGGTGATGGACTTCATGCTGGCAGAGTCCTGAGGTGGTACAGAGTATCTCATAGCGAGTGAGTGTGCCTTTGTGGTCCTTGTCCTGCTGTCAATCATGAGAGCCCATCATTGTGACTTAACTGAGTTTGAGACGACCCTCATCAGGATGTGGTCCTACATTTCCATGGAGCTCTGCTCAGTGTCTTCAGCTTATTTCTCGGCTGCTCTGTTCTGTTCTTTCTTCATTTAGCTGAATTTTCCTTTACTCTTTCCATTCTTTTGTTACTTCATTTATTAAGTTTTATAATTTTAATGATTATGTTTCTTGGTTCCTCAATTTTTGTTTTCTTCTATTTTCTCTTTTTGATGAGAGTTTTGATATTTCCTTTCTGAACCATCTATATTCTTATTTACTTATTCTTATTTGCTTAAGGCTTTTTAACTGCTAACTCAAGCATTTTGTAAACTGGTCTCATTAAGGTTCCTCTTGGACAACTCCGCTACTGTGCTGTCTCACACTGATGTCTGCACATTACTTTCTCACTCCTCTTTCCACTGAAGTCTGGGCATTTCAGATATGCCTAGGCTAGAGTTTCTATTTAAATTATGTTTGGTAGGCTTTCTTTCATATCTGTCTAATGACTGGAGTGGGAACTGCCTCCTTATTGCCACTAAGAGACGGATGGACAGGTTCTTCATGGTGTAGCTCTGTGCATCTGGGTTGGGGTGCATCTGGGTTGGGGTGCATCTGGGTTGGGTGCATCTGGATTGCAGTGCATCAGGGTTGGGGTGCATCTGGGTTGGGGTGCATTTGGGTTGGGGTGCATCTGGGTTGGGGTGCATCTGGGTTAGGGTGGAGCTCTTCGTTGCTGTTGGGCAGCAAGGATCAGTGCCTCACTTCTTGGCCTCATCACTACCTGCTCTGGCAGAGGTGTGGTGAGCTGCACCTGAGTTTGGCTGTCTTTTTTTTTTTTTAATTCTTTTCCAGAATGCTAGCTTTAATCCGTCTTCCCTCACACGAAAAAATGCACCCATGAACTTGTACTTGATAGGTAAGAACTCTGAGCTGCATTCACCAATAGCCCCCATTTTAGAAATATTACTTTTATTAAAACAGGGTCTTACTATATATTCAAGGTTGGTCTTGAACAAATGATCCTCATCCCTCAGCTTCTTAAATGCTGGATTGCAGGTGTGTGTCCTTCATGCCCTATAGTCTATTCTTTAAAATGATCCTGGAGATGGAAACTAGCTAGCAAAGTATTCTACTATTGAGCCACACCCTAGCCTGAGTGCGTTAACTTTCCCAGTACCTGATCCAGGGCATGTATGAGGTAAGTAAACCCAGGAAAGCTCCTGCAGAACCAATCATTTCTCCAGTTCAAGGCTGGGACCTTGGACTTCTTTTCTCTCTTCCAGGCCTTCTATTTGCTTTATATAAAATCCCGAGGGTCTTGGATGTACTTTGCACCAGGAATAAGGAGACATGTGTGTATTCCATCTCCTTGGAAAATGATATCATGTAGAGAACTTGGAGTTGCTTGAAATATTTTTCATATTGAAATAACTTGGATCCTTGAGTAAACTGAGACAAACCCTTGACTGAGTGCAGCATGGGAGCTGTGTGAACATCGAGTAGGTACAGCTAGTCCCTCTTTCATTTCAGAGATGCTCAGACACCTGCTCGGTGCCAGACATGGCTTAAGTGCTCAACGTAAGGGAGTAAAGAAGTACTTCCTGTTCTGGAGACCCCATGCTCTAACAGCTGACAGACTTTAGCAATCTATGACACATACACAGAATGTTCACTTTATAAAATGTTGTCAAATGCCAATAGCAAGATACAAACCAGGGAAGTGAGACCTAAGCACTAATCGAGACGTGGGCTGGATGGCTGGGATGGACTCCATTCAGAGACGACTAAACAGAGGCACTGAAGAAGCTGCTGTGTGGATAAAGGAACAGTAATTGCAAAGGCCTGAGTGGGCACATGCCTGACATGTGCAGCAGGTCTTACAGGAGAAAGAGTCATGGCTGCTGGGTGAGTGAGCAGGAAGCCATATCTGAGCTGGAAGCAGGCTGGGCATCATCTAGTACATTGCTGATACTGGCTTCTGGGTTCAGAACAAGCTGAAGACACCAAGTCAGGAACCAACCAGAGAGGTGGTGTTCAATAGTACATGCTACAGTGAGTGGGTTGCCTTGGTGTTGGACAGTAAGCAGTAGGAGGTCAAATTCTCGGTGATTCTTTTTTCCAGAACCAGTAGAAGTTGTTCGTATTGATGTAATGCAAGAGGTAAAGCAGGTCCACTGGTAGGCTAGGGAGCTTGGCCTGAGCATCTGGCTGAGGGAGCAGCCTCAGTGGGAACTGAGTCTGGAGCACATTAAGTCAGGATGTTTCTCAGACTCCCCAGAGAGACCCCCAACCTCCTGTGAACATATGCGTCTGGAATCCAGGGTGGGGACTGTTAGCTTGTGAGTCACTGGTGGCCATCAAAACTGACCTGCAGTGATCAAGAGAATGAGGATAGACAGAGCATGGGGTACTTCAGATGGAGTACTTGGGAAGACCCCATGTTTGGGACACTGTCATCCCATTATATCTCACTACCACCCCCTGGTAGACATTCATACTCTGTTACTGGGGGGTGGGGGAGCATGTGGGATTTCCTTGGGGTAGACTGTTCTAGAATTCCTTCTTACCCCCAACATGCTTCTCTGTTCAGACTCCTGTGCAGTCAGGTCATGGCACCAGGAAGTCTCCCGGTGCCAGGGTGGCCCCACAGCCAAGCACTGTGTTCTAGGAACACTGATGGAACAAGCAGGGTAGTTCCAAACGGCCGTTGGTTGGTTAAGCACCTGAAGGAAACTCCCCCTTGCTTGTTTTCTTACCCACTTGTTTGGCCTCTTGGTAGTTCGCCCAAGCCCAAAGAGGTGGATTAAGGGTTTTGTTTAGCAGAGGAGGCCAAGTCTGAATTTATTTGGAAATTTTCATGTTTGAGAAATGAATCTTCATGTCAAAAAGATTTTAACATGTGCCAAGATCACAGAAAGTTTCAGATTGGGGTCATAGGCGAGAAACACATGGTGTATTTTATTTTCAGGGCAGAGAGCCAATGACATAAGCGATGGGGTCTCTGGAACTGGCTCTCATGGTAACTGAGTTAGACTAGGTGAGGTCTTCCAGGAGATGCAAACTGAGTTTGTAACTGACAGCATGGCCCCTGCATGGTATGGTTAAGGGGAAGACTTTATTGTGGATATGAGAGAGAGAGAGAGAGAGAGAGAGAGAGAGAGAGAGAGAGAATAGCCAGAGACGTTTGGAAGAGTCCAGCGCAGAGAGAGAAAGCAGTAGACTAAACATGGCCATCAGACTGGACATGGCCGGGGCTGTCTGTGAGACAGGGGAGAATAGCAAGGGACAAAGAACGAAGAAATCAACGAGAGAAGCAGGAGTAGAGCATGCATGTATGTATGTATGTATGTATGTATGTATGTATGTATGCATGTATGTATGTATGTATGAGAGAGAGCAAACAGAGTGTGAATAGCAGGGTTATAAGGAGAATGAGTAGCTGGGGGAGGGGAGCCTGTGAGCAGCAGGAAATTTAGGGTAGGGGAGGAGGTGAGAAGGGCTAGGATGCTAGCGTGGACTTTGAATGTGTAACAGGTACTTGTGACACTGAGGGAGCCTGGAGGTGAGAATGAGCTTCAGTATGATGACAGACACCACAGATAGTCATTGTATGTCTCTTCTGCCAGAAGTAAGGGAAATAACTCCTTCTGGTAGAGGGGAACCGGCTTCACAAGTTCCTGAGGAATGCTGGCCTTTATCTAACGACCAGAAATCCTCCTATAGTCCAGGCTGAGGTCATTTCTGAGTGTTTGGACTGCCTTTTGGAATCTGGGGAACTGGAGTTTCCTTTGGACCTAACAGGTTTCATGTGCATTTCTCATATCGCCATCCAAAAAAGATTGTTACTCACCCTATCTGCAAGTCCCATGGCAAGTGCTCATGCAGTGAAAGACTTCTGAATAATTCCCAAACCTGTGACCCTCAGAGGCAGGGAGGAAGGGGCGGATGAGTGCTGCCTGATTCACCAATGCCTGGCTTGTGCTGGTTGATCTGATAGACCATAGACCCAAGTCACACAGAGCAAAGCTGCCTTGGGCTGCAGGTGATGTTTCCCAGCATGGCAAGCCTGGTCCATGCCACCCTTCTGCAATCTCTCTCTCTCTCTCTCTCTCTCTCTCTCTCTCTCTCTCTCTC
>CABHPH010162076.1:18981-51112 GCA_902168325.1 Peromyscus nudipes | reverse complement strand
CACACACACACACACACATATATATATATATATATATATATATATAGGGTCTTCTGTTTAATACTGATAATTAATGTTATTTAAATAGCATTGCTGTGTTGCAGTTATGCTTGGATATGTCAAACTTGATAATTATTATGAAACCCATTTGAATTGGGAACTTCAGGCAATTAAAAAGTCCATAATTAAAATTTGTTCTCAAAATAGGTAATCAACAATAAATACTCCTAGAAATGATTCTGGGAAGTGCAGACTGGTGAAGTTACTATAGACATAAATGCAGAGGTTCATCAATAATTTAGAAATATTTACCATGCAATCATTTTATACTTTGATACTACTCTTGAGCACATTCCCAAAGGACTCATCTTACTATAGAGATACATGTTCATATGTGTTCATTCATTAGTAGTTAGAAAATAAAAACAGCCTGGATATGATGAATATATAAAGAAAATAGTATATATTCAGGATGGTATGCTATTCAGATATGAAGAAAAATAAATTATAAATTGTGCTTATGAATGGATGGAGTAGGAAAGAAAATCACTCAGAGAGATGCATGTGCTGTGGGATGTTCTGTATGGCAAATGTGTTGCTCTGATTGGTCAATAAATAAAACACTGATTGGCCAGTGGCTAGGCAGGAAGTATAGGTGGGACTAACAGAGAGGAGAAAAGAACAGGAAGGTGGAAGGAGACACTGCCAGCTGCCGCCAGGACAAGCAGCATGTAAAGATGCCGGTAAGCCACGAGCCACGTGGCAAGGTATAGATTTATGGAAATGGATTAATTTAAGATATAAGGACAGTTAGCAAGAAACCTGCCACGGCCATACAGTTTGTAAGCAATATTAGTCTCTGTGTTTACTTGGTTGAGTCTGAGTGACTGTGGGACTGGCAGGTGAGAGAGATTTGTCCTGATTGTGGGCCAGGCAGGAAAACTCTAGCTACATGCATGTTCTCTGTCATATGTGGATGCTGGATTTGAAATGTTGGGCTTCTGTATTTAAATTGGAGTACCCATAAAAGTCAGTAAAATACTATGGGACCATTATGGTTGGATTACAAGAGAGATAAAAATATGAGTGTTATGAAGAGGAAAGGGAAGCAATGGAGCAAGAATTAGTTGTAAATGAGGAAATGGGGAAATAGAATATGGAGAAAGATAGCTAACACTAAAGACCTTTAAAAATGCTCTATGGAAATCTACTACCATATAAGTTTTCTAACACACACACACACACACACACACACACACGCACACGCACACGCACACGCACATGCACACTCACATGCACACACACAATTGGTTACCGGCTTTTCAAGCTGTTTACTGATGGAGCGCCATTGACAGACCCCAACATTCCAGCCCATTATCATTGCTCTTGGTTTCCTTCTAGAAACTGATGGTGAAAAGCCATTACTGAAATCACTGCATACAGTCTGCAAAGGACATAGAGAAATTAAGCTGGTACTGATGTGAAAGCTTCATCCCCACTAACATCCCCTCATCCCTGGCTAACTTTCATAATCTGCAAATTGTGATACCAAGGAAGAAATGTCACCAACAGTATTACCAGCTTTATATCAACTTCACAAAATGGAACTCACAACTGATAATATTTACTGGGGCAAACCCTCTTATAACTGGCTGGGTCATAGGTCCTAAGTAAGAACTTGCTATTATTATTATTCTGCAAAATGGATATTATAACAATCTTCCCACTAAATCTTTATCTTTCTTTATAGGTCAGCTCTTAGCCTTCATAAGTGAAGCTTCTCTTGTGGTTCATGGTGATGAATACAGAGAGTCCACATCATTGTTAATATTAGAAGAATATGAGACTATGGACTGCTAAGATCTAAAGAGAATATCTATATCACACCTCCAACTCCACTAGCTCATGGATCACTGAGGAGGGGTTCTGGAAATTTTGTAAAAGCCAGAAGTAGTGAAGACCTGCAGTGAAAAATAATTTGCTGGATATGACAGGGCTCTTGAACAAATTAACTTAGAGCTACTATAATGGAATGAATGAAACCTTCACAAAATCAGGCCAAGCAGTATCCCAGCATGGATGAAGTTTCTGATGAGGTGCCACCTGTAGCTGGGAAGCTATTGGCAACCAAATGCTGCAGAGGAGAGGAACTTTGTTTCCTTCATGGATGTAGGTCCTGAAAGGCTATCTATACCCCAGAACATAGTCACACACCCAAAGACATCTGAACAGAACAAGCAGACTCGGTATGTTTAAATATGAGAGAGGGAGAGAGAAAACATTGAGTTTGCAGAGGAAAGGGATGTGTTATAAGGAGTAATTAAAAAGGCAGGGAGATGAGGTTGATTTAATTGAAACTCAGCATGTTCATGTATGAAATTTTCAACAAAACAATAGTATATTAAGCCAACCCTCCCACTCCCTAAGATTAGAGAAAAATAATTTGAGCATCTTTTGTACAAGCTTACACGCAAAATGTTTGTTTTGTTATAGTAATTCTACATTTTTTATGATTACAGATATTAAAACATATTTTACTTTTACAAAAAAGCTAAAATTAAAAGTTAATAATTGAGGAGGTGAGTCTTTGTTTTCCTAGATGATCATCACAGCCTCTAGGCTTTAGGTCCCCATACCCTGACCCATTGCAGCTCCAGTTGTAGGGCAGCAGGCAGGACTCCTGAAGACAGGCCTGACTAACACACCCACCACTGGACCCTGTAACCTACAAGCCCCACACCATCCCCCCAAACCCACCCATCACTCCAAGACCACAGCTGCTCCCTGAGATATAGACTCCACCCACTCTGATTGGTCTAAGAGCGCAAATTGAAATAAGAGCTCTAATTGGACAAGAAGTGCCAATTGGACCAAGAGTGGCTCCCTGAGACACAGATAATGTTTGCACCAATGGGAGGAAGAGATGGGTAGAAGCCAGTGCAAAGAATACATTCAACAACATAAAGAGCAATATGGCACCAGCAGAAATTAGTGTTTCTACATCAACAAGACCTAAACATGCCAACATAAAAGAAGCATAAGGAAATGACCTTAAAAATGACTTTTAAGAAGAAGAGAGAGGGCTTTAAAGAGTAAATTAAAAAATTTCCTTGAAAATTGAGAAAAACACAAACAAGAAATTGGAAGAAATCAATAAATTCCTTAAAGAAAGAAAAGAAAACCAAGAAAAATCAATCAAACAGGTAAAGAAAACAGTTCAAAACTTGAAAACTGAAATAGAGGCAATAAAGAAGACATAACCTGAGGAAATACTGGATATGGAATATCTGAATAAGCAAACAAGTTCTACAGATGGCAAGCATAACCAACAGAATGTAAGAAATGGAAGAAAGGATCTCTGGCATTGAATATATGATAGAGAAAATAGATTTGGCAGTCAAAGAAAACAAAAAAGCCAACAAAGTCAAAACACAAATCATCTAGGAAATCTGGGACACCATGATAAGACCAAACCTAAGAATAATACGGATAGAAGAAGGAGAAGAATGCAAGCACAAAGACACAGAGAATATATTCAACAAAATCATAGAAGAAAACTTTCTTAACCTAAAGAAGGAAATGCCAAGAAGCTTACAGAACACCAAATAGATTAGACCCCCGCCCCACCAAAAGTCCCCTTGCCACATAATAATCAAACCACTAACCATACAGAATAAAGAAAAAATACTAAGAGTTGCAAAGGAAAAATGCCAAATAACATATAAAGGTAGACCCATCAGAATAACATCTGACTTCTCAAGGTAAACTGTAAATCCAGAAGGGCCTGGCCAGACATTATGAAGACACTAAGAGACCATGGATGCCAGCCCAGACTCTTATACCTAGCAAAAACTCCCAATCAGCATAGACAGAGTAAACAAAATATTTCACAATAAAACTAGATTTAAACAATACCTATCCACAAATCAAGTCCTACAGAAAGCACTAGAAGGAAAAATCCAACCTAAAGAAGTTAGATGCATCCATGAAAACACAGGCAATAGATAACCCCACACCAACAAATCTCAAAGAAGGGAAACACACAACACTACCACCAAAAAATGGAAGGAATTAACAATCACTGGTCATTGATATCTCTTAATATCAATGGAGTCAATTTGCCTATAAAAACAACAGGTTAACAGAATGGATTCATCCTTCTGCTACCTACAGAAAACACACCTCAACTTCAAATAGAGACACTACCTCAGAGTAAAGAGCTGGGAAGTCTTTCCAGTCAAATAGACTTAAGAAGCAAGCTGATGTAGCTATCCTAATATCTAACAAAATAGACTTCAAACTAAAATTAATCAAGAGATCAAGAAGGACATTACATATTCATCACAGGAAAAATCCATCAAGATGAAATCTCAATTCTGAATATTTATGTCCCAAATAAAAGAGTACCCACATATGTAAAAGAAACATTACTAAACCTAAAATTGCACATCAATCCTACACACTAATAGCTGGAGACTTCAACTCTCCACTCTCACCAATGGACAGGTCTGCCAGACAGAAACTAAATAACAGAGAATTAAGGAAACTAACAGACATTGTGACTCAAGGGTACTTAAAAGACATTTATGGAACATTCCTCCCAAACACAGGAGAATATACCTTCTTTTCAGCACCCCCATAGAACCTTCTCTAAAATTAACCACATATTGTTCACAAAGGAAATCATACAAACAATTGGAATAACCTCCTTTTTTTTTTAATCAGATCACCATGGCTTAAAGTTAGAATTCAACAACAAAACAAATTACAGAAAGACAACAAACTCATGGAAATTAAATAATGCTCAAATGAACCACCACTGGGTCAAGGAAGAAATAAAGACAGAAATTAAAGATTTACTAGAATTCAATTAAAATGAGTGTACTACATACCCAAACTTATGGGACACTATGAAAGCAGTACTAAGAACTAAGAGTTCATAGCTCTAAATGCCTACATAAAGAAGTTGGAGAAATCTCACACTAGTGACTTAACAGTACACCTGAAAACTCTAGAAGAAAAAGAAGCACCAGGAAATAATCAAATTGAGGGCTGAAATTAATAAAATTGAAACAAAGAGAACAGTACAAAGAATCAATGAAAGAAAGAGTTGTTTATTTGAGAAAATCAACTAGATAGACAAACCATTATCCAGACTAACTAAAAAGGCAGAGGGAGAATATCCAAATTAACAAAATCAGAAATGAAAAAAGAGACATAACAACTGACACTGAGAATATCCAGAGAATAATCAGGTCATACTTCAAAAACCTTTACTCCACAAAACTGGAAAATCTGAAAGAAATGTGCAATTTTTCTGGATAGGTACCATGTACCCAAATTAATTCAAGACCAGATAAATAATTTAAATTTAATATGGAAATAGAAACAGTCATTAAAACTCTCCCAACCAAAAAAAGCTCAGGGCCAAATGGATTCAACGCAGAATTATACCAGAATTTCAAAAAAGAGCTAATAACAATACTCCTAAAATTGTTCCACACAATAGAAACAGAAGGAACATTGTCAAACTCTTTCCTTTTTTTCTTATTTTATAATTTAATTTAATTTTACATATCAGCCACAGATTCCCCTGTCCTCCCTCCTCCCCACCCCTGCCCTTCCCCTCAGCCCAACCCCCCATTCCCATCTCCTCTAGGGCAAGGACTCCCCCTGGGGGATTCAGCTCAGCCTGGTAGATTCAGTCAAGGCAGGTCCAGTCCCCTCCTCCCTTCACCCAGGCTGAACAAAGTGTCCCTGCATAAGCCCCAGGTTCCAACCAGCCAGCTCATGCACTAAGGAGAGGTCCCGGTCCCATTGCCTGGGGGCCTCCCAAACAGTTCAAGCTAATCAACTGTCTCACTTATCCAGAGGGCCTGGTCCAGTTGGGGGCTCCTCAGCTATTGGTTCATAGTTCATGTGTTTCCACTAGTTTGGCTATTTGTCCCTGTGCTTTTTCCAATCATGGACTCAACAATTCTCGCTCATACAAACCCTCTGCTTTCTTGCCGATTGGACTCCAGGAGCTCCACCCGGGGCCTAGCTGTGGATCTCTGCATCCAGTTCCCTCAGTCACTGGATGGGGTTTCTAGCATGACAGTTAGGGTGTTTGGCCATCCTATCACCAGAGTAGGTCAGTTCGGGCTTTCTCTTGACCATTGCCAGTAGTCTATTGTGGGGGCATCTTTGTGGATTTCTGTGGGCCTCTCTAGCACTTTGCTTCTTCCTATTCCCATGGGGTCTTCATTTATCATGGTCTTTTATTCCTTGTTCTCCCCCTCTGTTCTTGATCCAGTTGGGATCTCCCACTCCCCCAAGCCCTCTTTCCCTCGACCCTTGCCCTTCACTACCCCCACTCACATCCAGGTTGTTCATGTAGATCTCATCCATTTCTCTGTCATTGTGCGATCCCTGTGTCTTTCTTAGGGTCTTCTTTTCTATGTAGCCTCCCTGGAGTTGTGAGTAGCAGTCTAGTCATCCTTTGTTTTATATCTAGTATCCACCTACGAGTGAGTACTTACCATGTTTGTCTTTCTGAGTCTGGGTTACCTCATTCAGGATGATTTTTTCTAGATCCATCCATTTGCCTGCAAACCTCATGATGTCATTGTTTTTCTCTGCTGAGTAGTACTCCATTGTGTATATGTACCACATTTTCTTTATCCATTCTTCAGTTGAAGGACATCTAGATTGTTTCCAGGTTCTGGCTATTACAAATAATGCTTCTATGAACATAGCTGGGCATTCCTTGGGAATATGCCCAAGAGTGGTATAGCTAGGTCTTGGGGGAGATTGATTCCCAATTATCTAAGTGGCTGTACAAGCTTGCATTCCCACCAACAGTGTAGGAGAGTTCCCCTTGCTCCGCATGCTCTCCAGCATAAGCTGTCTTCAGTGTTTTTGATCTTAGCCATTCTGACAGGTGTAAGGAGGTATCTCAGAGTCATTTTGATTTGCATTTCTCTGATGATTGGGGATGTTGAGCAATTCCTTAAATGTCTTCCAGCCATTTGAGCTTCCTCTGTTGAGAATTTTCTGTTTAGCTCTATAGCCCATTTCTTAATTGGACTATTGAGCATTTTTATGTCTAATTTCTTGAGGTCTTTATATATTCTTGATATCAGCCCTCTGTCAGATGTGAGGTTGGTGAAAATCTTTTTCCATTCCATGCTGTTGCTTTGTCTTGTTGACTGTGTCCTTTGCTCTACAAAAGCTTCTCAGTTTCAAGAGGTCCCATTGATTGATTGTTTCTCCCAGTGTCTGTGCTACTGGTGTTATAGTTAGGAAGTGGTCTCCTGTGCCAATTCATTCAAGACTACTTCCTACTTTCTCTTCTATCAGATTCAGAGTAACTGGATTTATGTTGAGGTCTTTGATCCACTTGGACTTAAGATTTGTGCACGGTGACAGATATAGATGTATTTGCAGCCTTTTACATGTTGACATCCAGTTATGCCAGCACCATTTGTTGAAGATGCTTTCTTTTTTCCATTGTACAGTGTCCAACTCTTTCTATGAGGTTACAATTACCCTGATACCCAAACCACACAAAGATGCAACAAAGAAAGAAAATTACAGACCAATCTTTGTCATGAACATTGATGCCAAAATACTCAATAAATATTGGCAAACTGAATCCAAGAACACAACAACAACAACAAAAAAAAATCATCCACCATGATCAAGTGATCAAGTAGGATTCATCCCAGAGATGCAGGGATGGTTCAACATATAAAAATCTGTCATTGTATTGCATCATATAAACAATCTGAAAGTAAAAAAACACATGATCATCTCATTAGATGTTGAAAAAGCCTTTGACAAAACCCAACACCCCTTCATGATAGAGGTCTTGGAGGGATCACGAATACAAGGAACATACCTAAACGTAATAAAGACAACTTACAGCCAACAGCCAACAGTTTTTCCAGTCAAATAGACTTAAGAATCAAGCTGGTGTAGCTATCCTAATATCTAACAAAATAGACTTCAAACACCACAGAACTCTGTCCAAAGCCTCCATTGTAGGTACAGCAAAGTGCCCTTTTTCATCAAGTAATGTCACTAATTTTTAAGAGTGAGAAATCTCTAGGTGGTTGGTTATCAAGTTATCGGTTTGCAGCCATGCTTAAGCAGTTACTTCAAGAAACAACTGCCTTGAGATTATAGGAAGTTTTAAAATATAACTTCTAAAATTATTAGTTTTCTTTTTTACTAAAACATGCAAGTATTTGGAAATCAGAAAAATACAAATAATACCTGCATGGCCCTTAAATATTATAATGTATACAGCTTCAATTTATAAGAAATTAGCTTTCACATTTTTATGATTCAGAAAATAGTTTATTTTCCTTGACCGATACTAACATAAAAGAGCCCTTTAGAAATAGCCAAAAGCAATGAGAACCCTGTAATTGGAAAAGAATCTTGTTTAAAAAAATATGAAAACTCATTGCATAATCTGGAAACCTCCCTCTTATCTTCTTAAAGTTATTTCAACCAATTTTCTGTGTGATGGAGATGAATCTATTTACAGATATGGTCCTCAGAGCTATAGGCACTATTCTAATTGTGTGCAGATTATTTAACAGGAGTGATGGAAAACTGAAAGTGTACCAAGGCACATCTAATCCACATGATAAAAAAAAAGACATCCAATGTTCATGATACAAATTCTACATGAACAGTGAGATCTTATAACATTCATTTTTGTAATCGCTCCTGTTTTTAAAAAATAAGCATGATATACAGCTACTCAAACCATATTTAGACTGGCATGCTAGTTTCTCATTCTATGTTAATAATTTATCCTTTCCTAGAAATAAAATAGATATAAATATAAAATTAAAACTTTAAAATCAGGAAAAAATCAACTAAATGATTATTCTCTATTTCTATATCTACCTGTTTATTTATCACGATCTTGTGATTGAACTTAGGGCTTCTGACACTGACATGTACCTTTTAGTTCTTTTATTCCTTTCTATTTTATTTTAATATTTTGAGGCAAGATCTTAGTTGGCAATGCTGGATTTGAACTTGAGATCCTCCTGACTAAGCTTCATAAGTAGGTATGATTGCAGGCCTGTACCACCGTGCTTGGAGCTTTTCTATTTCTTTGTTACTCTGTGTGTCTCTCTCATAGAGTTACATATGACTTAAGTCCATAGACATATACGTACTTATGAATGTATGTAAGTATATTTGTGTATATTATATACATGTTAATATATCTATGTAGCAGAACATTCCACTGAAGAAAAAATTCCAAAGAATTAAAAGATAACCAATATTCATGAAGTACTATGACTTATCATCTATCATAGACATAAACATTGAAGCCCAGCATGCTTTAGCTTTCTATGACCTTAAAGTTAGGAAAAAAAATATGGGTCCAAAGTTCATTCATTCCACCAAACAGAATTTGTTGAACTATATGAAAACATTTCTACTTTGTAATTTAATGGAAAAGTGAAATAAAACTACATTGTATGTCTTATTTAAAGGCTTTATAATAAACATCAATATTAGATAACACATATGATTACTGAAAAACACTAGAAATCCCCAACTGTGAGAAAGCAGAAATCCATTATCTCATAATAGGTCATTTGTCATCTCTCTTCTATCTATCATCTATCTATCAGTATATCTAGGCATGTAACTATTTTCTTTCTTCCTTTGTCTCCAGTGAAGATGGAATTCATGACTATAATAATTTGTAGTCAAATGAATCTATATCGTACATTATAATGCACAAGTGATTATAAATTGTCTCTCTATGTATTTGTTGTATCTATATATTTATCTGTTCATCTATCCATCTATCTACCTACCTGAGGAAGAAATAGAGTGTGTTTAAATATAATATAATTACATAATGTTTTGTCTGAAATCTTTTTCTCACCTTCTCTATCTCCTTTTCCCTTCCTTTATTTCTGAGTCTTACTTCATACATTAATTATCATATTTAATGTCATAACCAATGTCAAGAGTTACTGTTTTAACAATTGCATATGGAAGTGCATAGCATGTCTTTTGCAATTGGTTGAATTCATATGGATTTAAACTTTAAATCAGAGGCTGTAGAGATGTCTGACTGATTACAAACATGTGAGTACTTGCATTCAGATACCAGAACGCCCAGAGAAATCTTTCCTACATCTGTAACTGCACTATCAGAGGAGACAGAGACAGGAGAATTATTGAGGTATGCTAGTTGAGAGCCTTGGTTAAAACACGGAGGCTCCAATTTCAGAGAGAGACGTTGTCTCAAAGCAGTAGGAAGAGAGTGAAAGATGAGGACATCTGATAACCTTCTCTGAACTTTGTAAACATGCACACACACACAAACACACACACACACACACACACACACACACAAAGTAGAGTGAATAAACAAATCCTAAACTAAATATGAATCTACAACTTTTGTTATTTTTTTAGGATATGACATTTCAGATTGCCAAAATATAGAAAAATTTACTAATGTCACTCAGAAAGGAAAGTTCAATAAAAATAAACTTAAATCTCTAAACTATATGAGAAGTACTTATCATACCAGCCAATATGGTTGTTTCTTGTTTATTTTTACTAAAAATGCACTTACAATATCAAAAAATGTAGATATTGGGAAGGAGCTAAGTCAAACTAAACTATATTATTTGCTTAAAATGCATCTTGAAAAATACATCTGGATATATATCTCTAAACTGACTAATCTCTCTTTCTTGTAATTTTTTAACAGTTGGTTATACAGAATTAACTCTGACTTATGAACATTTTCAAAATTTAGATTACTTTTGCTTTATGAAATTTGTTTACTGATACAAAAAATGAATAATTTTTTTCTTCTTGATGGGGAGTTCAAATAAACACAAGCCTTTCCATTTTCATAAAACAAAGTTACTGTTGCCTTTAAAATTACTTTTTATAACTAAAAAAGTTGAGCAAGAAACCAAGGCTATTTCCTTTTTGGGTATAATTAAAACAGTATTTTATACATTTGTAGCCTAATTTCCTTTCTAGAGCAGGGAAAGAGCAAAAATAAAATTGCCCCCATGTTACTTTGCAAAGGGACTAAAAATAATTAATTAATTTATCTTTTCTCTTTAAATTCAGTATTAGACAACTGAGGTCAGCAAGAGCTAGGTCAACCCCATGAAGACAGGCGTTCATGGAGCTGAAGGAAATTAGCAAATGAAAAATAATTCTCACTTTGGAGATATAAATTAATCCTTTTGAACTGGTAATCATTGAGCTTTAGCAGTTCACAAGTTATGAAATTCCCTACAATTGTAGGGTTACATGTGACTGTAAAGATTAGTGCGTAATTAATTATACATGTTTCATCCCCATCAGGATCAGTAGAGCATGCTGCTGTGTGGGCAAGCAGCGCACATGTCCTGTGTGGAAGCAAACATTGGTCTATTGTCTTAGTTAGGGGGTTCTGTTTCTGTGATAAAACACATGACCCAAAGATCTAGGCAAAGAAAGAATTTATTTAGCTTCCACTTCCATTTCACAGTCAGTCATCCAGGGAGGTAAGGGCAAGAACTCAGGCAGGTCAGGGCCTGGAAGCAAGAACTGCTGCAAAGGCCGTGGAGAGAGACTGTCAGTGTTCTGTTTTTCTTTATAAGCTTAGTTATTTTTTGGTTTTGGGTTTTTTTTTTTTTTTGGTTTTTTTTTAGCCACCCAGGATATCTTCCTGAGCAGGTGTGCCATTGCTCACAGTGAGCTAGGCCCTCCTACAAAATATTTAATCAAAACAATACACCATAGAATTGACCACAGGCCAATCTTATAGAGGCATTCTTTTCAATTCAAAGCCCCCTCTTTCTAGACTCACTGGACCCTGCTAGGTTGAATCTAATCTGTTCACTAAGCCAGATGCTTACTGAGGTTCTAGCCTAGTGATTGCACAGACCTTCCCCATTCACACTTTTTCTCCAGCCCATAATATCTAGCCTAGCTCCTCCATTAGGTGGCCTAGCCTAGTCTGGTGACTTCTGCCTGCACAGAAACCAATTTCTCGCCCTCTTCCAGGGTCCCCTCTACTTATTCCCAACTCACAGTCCCCTCCAATGTCACCTCTAATCCACAACCTTATAGAACCCCAAGAAATAGCCTTAGACCTGAGTCAACTGATTAGAATGCTCTGTCCACCTGACTTCATTCCACAAAAGACACTCCCCACCTAGGCCCAAACCATCCATACATCCTCTCTCCTGCCCCAATGTTTTCTGTCAGCATGACATCTAAAACTAACAGAAGAAGTCTATAGGCCTGTATTTTACTGCAAAAATATCAATAAAAGGAAATATCATGACAGCATCTCCAAAACTGACCATTCAATCTAAATGTTTGCCAATGCCAATGACCTGGATGATCCAGCACACAGGATTTAAAAGAGCAATCATAAACTCCATCAAAGAATTGCAAGAGTTAAATGAAGACACAAAGAAACAGCTCAATAGAATTAAGGGAAATGAACTTAAGGAGAAGAGACAAGTGAGAGATGCTCACGAAAACACAACCAAAACAATGATTGAAATTACAAAGACAATCCAGGACTTTAAAATGGAATTCAATAAGCAGATAGATACATTGAAGAGGACACAAAAAAATTCTAAAGGGTTAGGAAGAAAGAGAAAATCTCATTCATGTTGGTAGGATTGCAAACTTGTGTGACCACTGTAGAAATCAGTGTGGAGAATTCTCAAAAAGCTAAAGATAAACCTGTCACACCACCCAGACATACCACACCTTGGCAAATATTCTCCCACTCCTCTCCCACATATTACCTTGTTTCTTTGTTCCCTCTAATGCCCAATAGCCTCCTTTTGGGTTCTATGTCATATGTTACTTTTCTTATCCCGTATTTTCCCCTCTTGTGGTCCTCTATCTGCTTTTACAGTCTATGCAGATTCTCACACCCTTATATATGCATACAAACATTAAAGGTTAGGATATGTACATGAAAGAGAATATGTAATTTTTTTCTAATTAGGATTTAGCTCACTAAAAGTGTTTTTGGGTAAATTCACTTGCTATAAATTTCATAATTTATTTTTCTTTATAGATGAGGAAAATTCCATTAAAAATATATTCCACATTTTCGCTATCTATTCTTCTGTTGATTGCTGTTCCCATTTCCTTCATATTCTGAATAATGTGATAATAATCATGGCTGAAAGCTTAATTAGCATAGACAGGTTTCATCAGGACATGTTCAAACAAAACCACAACTGTTTCTGTTGATTTTCCCCTTATTAGCTTCCAGTTGTCCCCACTGTCCCCAAGACCTTTCCAGTTTCATGTCACATGTGTCCCCTCCTCCCTTCTGTATCGCTTCCCTTCACATTGCTTGAGCTCCTCGATGATTCTGACAAAAATGGAAGCTTAGGTACTTCTAAAATGAAGCATTTCTTACTTATGCAATCACTGGAAAAAACGGTGTATTTATCTACACAGCTCATTTTTTCTCAGCTACATTACATCTGAAAAGTAAAAACTGTAAGAAGATAATGCATTCTTCATATGTAAAAATCATCTTTATGTCACCTCAAGAAATACCAGTTTAATTCTTAGGAAATGTGATATATTTGAAGATTATTCCAAATTTTCCAGGGGCATTAAGGTATTAACAGATAAAGAATACACAAGAAAATTAAAACTTAAAAAGAAAACATATGCATGTTGGAAATCCTTTGTCGGAATCTCAGAAGCAGTTGGTAGAAAACAAGTGTCCCATTGTCACCAATGCTCATTTGACTAGAGTCTGGAAGGAAGGACAATCACTTCTGCTGATTTTGTGACCCATTCAGTTGTGAGAGCCATTGTTCTTTCCAGCAGTGCTTATGACTAAACACGTGAACTGGGCTCTTCACCTCTAAATTACAGTTTCTACACATGGGCATGTTTGTGAGTGACTTTATATGTATATGTTTTGGAAGGACCTAAGTTGTGCTTATGTGATAAGAAGTCATGGTAAGAACACAGGTGCATACAATGTGAAAAAGTATGAAATTATTTCAAAAAATGGAAAAAAACTTTAGTTTTTCTGAAATGCCATTTATGTATTAATGGCAATGTCCTTGTTCCTTGTCCTATATGCCCTGTTCTGTCTGGAGAGACATAGAAATGAAGAACCAACAGATATAGGAGAGAGAGAGAGAGAGAGAGACAGAGAGACAGAGAGAGAGAGACAGAGACAGACAGAGACAGACAGACAGAGACAGAGAAAGAGAGACAGAGAGAGAGAGAAGCATGCATGCAGAGAGGCTTGGATTGCAGCCGAGGCACTTACTAAGCAACCAGGAAGGTCAGAAGAATTAAGTTGTACAGGATGTAGAAGAGGCCTTTGTGAGTCCCAGGAGCAGAAAGTCTCAGCCCATAAACACCCAGGAGGATGAAGCTGAGGATGATGCTTTCATTCATACTCGACCATGGAAGACTTTGCCATTTCCCTGAGCCTGATCCAAAAGGACTGGCCATTCCAAGGGTCTAAAACCTGGGGATTCTGTCCTCATGTCAACAATAAACAGTCACTCAGGACTTCCTCAGATCCCCACAACTGTGGTTTATTTTTAATAAAATATTATTATATCATTTTCGCCTTACTTTTCCTCCCCCCAAATTCCCAAGTCCACTCCCTCCAGGGCCCCAAATACTCCCACTCCTGACATCATTCCCCTAAGAAATGACAACCTCTTGTCCTTTGATTATTACTGACACATACATATATACATATATGTATATATCCACACAAATATATACATACAACCTCCTGAGACTCTTTGGCATTGCTTATGTGAATATGATATTAATGTTGGTGACTTTTAATTGGATAATCAATTGCAGGGATCATCTGTGCTGGGTGATATGAAAGAGAAAATGAAAGATACTGCATGGAATACTTAAACTGAAGGAATGGAAGGGAGGTCAGTACAGGAGGAGAGGAGGGAGGATGGTGAAGGATGGATGAATGACACTAAGAATATTTGATAAAGTTTCAAAATATATTACACTTTGTATTTACATAAAATTGTGTGTGTGTGGTTTGTGCGCACACATGTGTGTGTGTATGTGTGTGTGTGTGTGTGTGTGTGTGCTAAATGAAGTGATGCCACTGGGGCTTACTATGTTTCCCACAAGATCCATAAAATATTCACACAAAAAAAACAGTACCAGGCATAAGAAACAACTAGTCAAACTGTTGGTCAGAGAATAGTCCAAGTGACTTCCCAAACAACATAACTTATTGCTGTTGTACTTGGGTGCTTCCAAGATGTTGAAGATAAGACTCTATACTTAAGTCATTTCATACTTAGGAGACATAATTCAGAAGATTTTACTTGGATCTAACCTCAAAGCCTCTTTTACATAGGCTAGCTTACATTCTACCAGAAATTGGAATATAAGCTGTCAAACCTGGGAAGCAATCCATACTTCAGTGACACCCATGAACCACAATAACCAGTATAACAAAAATCTCTAAAAGTATAATAGTGGTACCCATGTACTGGTGGTAACCATCTGCTGTATAATTTGACCTAAGGCCCACTCAACAAGAAGGAAACAAGGTCTGTTATAGGAAATCAAGCCAATTGTCTGGGGCTAATGAGGTCATGGATCACTTTACTAGATCACCGTAATTCCTACTTTCACTCTGAATACTAATCCACAAACTCAACCGTATATTTAGCTCTCAACTCACACCAAAAAGCTTCTCTGTCCCAAAAAAGAGACACATAAAAAATACTACTCATATTACAGAGATCAACGGCTTGTGAGGAACATACCTCACCAGATACATCCATAACACAATTTCTACATCAAGGCTCAGGAAACATTACAGAAGTGGGGGCAGAAAGATTATAACAACAAGAGGACAGGAAGTTTGCTGTGGGATTGTGTCTCCTAAAAGGGACATGATACACCCTTGATTTCTGAGACATGGCTGCCTAAACAAGTCCTAAGTAATGGTAATACCATTAGACATGCTAACATGGGAGGGGGAAAATCTCATGGTGTTCCACCAGTAGACAAAAAAACTATAGGAAACGAATGACTGCAGATAGGGGAGGTTTTATACCCATATTAAAGCAGCATGGCTATACTCAACAACAAATATATTTATTTAAAAGACATGGGTGAACACCAGAAATCCCTAGAACCTATCATGTATATCTTACCAAGTATATTCTGCTTCCACGGTTTGCCTTTAATTGAGTAAATCATACTGAACTTGGGAAGTACTTGGTCATGAGTGATAAAGATTTGTATGTGCTGACAAACCTAATTTGAGTTCTGGAATCCCACACGTTTAAGCCTTTTAATGATGTTATTCCAAAGTTATATTTTGTACAAGGTTTTCCACAGAGTATAGAGCCCTATCTAATTCTCCTACATGGCTGTATTTCATCAGAATTGATTCTCAATATCCAGTTTTAAATTAGTTCTCAATTACACACTGTAACACTTACTCAGGTGTGCATCCCTAGTCTGAGTTTCCGGAATATGATATAAGTGTGCTCCACATAATCTCTCCCTTTTGTGCTGTAATGAAAACAAACCAATGTGCAAAAGCCTCAGGCACCCTTGAGGCCCGAGAAAGCTCTTAAACCATCCACAACTTTTTTTGTTTGAGCCTCAAAGCTAAGATTTATCTACATCTTTCTTATTGTAACAAATAAAATAATAAAAAGTAATCTTCCAAATAAAAAGTTTAGACATGGCTACATTTTCAAAAGCAGAGAATCAGTCCAATTTTAGAAGTATGTTATTAGTGATTTAGCTATCAAAATAAATACTTAGCAGAAATCCATTATTTGTAATTTTAATATTTTAGACTTGAAAATTAGTAAACAATCCCAACATATTTATAACAGAAGTTTCTTTAGTGGTAGGTAACAAATTCCTAAACTACAATGTAATTTTATTTTATTATGTATGATTAATTTCTACACACTTCATATATCTCCAAAGTGTACTATGCTTGATGTATAGTGATTTTTAAAAACAATGCTACTGAACACGGACTTGACTTAGAATATGTGTAAAATAAAGGGACATCCTTCACATTGAAAGGGCAGGACATATACAAACACAATGCTGAAGATACTCTATGGCTGTGTGTTTCACAAGAATCACATTCAACTCACTGGTTTAATAAAGTTTCATCCATAGCACCTTTGTATTCAATGTGATTTCAGTTTTTTACATTCAACTCAAAACAAAAGTGTGCTGTCAATTAATCTCCTTGTTATTATACAGAAAGACATTTTTCCCTGCCAAAACTGGTAGCCCAGTCTAATGAGCATTACATTAGTTCAAGGACACCCAGATCCAACCTAAGTGACAGAAAAAGAAAGAGAATCAAGAAAACTGAAATGAAATTTGTGAGAAAGGGTTGATTTTTAACTCTGACTTGGGAATTAGTCAATGAGCTTTGTGAAAGTCACTTAATCTGTGAGAGCCTCAATTTTGTTTCTTTAAAATAAAATTATATACTATCCTGGAAAGTTAATGATGAAGGGGATGAAATATCTAAAGAGCGTGTTCATTTGTAAATCAAAGTGTAAGAACTATTGGAATGCCATATAAGTAACTTTTGGAAAGCTCTTATTCTACTTAATGCAATATAATGCAGTAAATATAATACAGTATTTTTTTGTCTTACTGTGCACTACAAACATAAAAATAATACTTCACCTGTATATGAGCTTTGAATGCCTTGACAAATCTAATGAAAAACATACTTGCATATATAATAATACTATTTGAAAAGTGGAAGTATGTATACAAACTAAAATTTCATGACTAAGATGATTAGTCAGATATGAAACCAGCAGGAACAGCATTTCTATTATTAACACACATTTGCCAATCCTATATTATGAAGAAATCAATCACCTACAAATTTGTTCTGGAGTAAAGGACAGAAGGAAATGATTGATCAAATTTCTATAACTTTTCATGAATACAGTTTCTTAGGAAAGATTGGAAACCATAACTTATTAGATACTTACTACATAGACTGGCAAATATTTGTAGCATATTACTCACTTAAGTAGCATTCCTTATTCAAGGAAGAATGGCTTATAAAGTTGAATTCCAATATTACTTTTCAAATTAAGAACAAATATGTAGTTTACACAGCATATTTTCTTCAAGAAAAGCACTGATTCATGAATTTATCTCACTTATTAATCATACATTAAACCCAGATGCTGAAAATGATTTTCCAATACCCTCTACAAGGTGATAAGTCTTCCATTATGACTTCAAGTCAGGATATGGAAAATCTACAAATTTAGCAGGTATGTGAGTCCCTTGTTTGTCTATGAAAGCATTAAAAGAGTGAATTTCAAAAGCAACTTATAAATATTCGATGTTTGCTATTTCTTATACCAGAATATGAAACTGTGGTTTCAAACAGCACCCAGGAATTACTTATTTTTCAATTATTTATACCAATTGATGTCTCCCAGTAAGAACAGATATAAGAAACTAATTTCACAGAAATGCACCATAACAGTGGTCAGAAGACTTGTACACATAAGACTGACAGAACTTATAGACATCTATCTCAATCCACAGACAATCCAAACATTCTACAACAGATTTTTCATCTAGCCCCTCCTTCTAAGAATGCATACTGTCAGTGTTTAGGTTAACACAACTTATTTGCTAAGAATTTTCTATGTTTTTTTTAATTAAAGTTAATATTTTGGGATTAAAGGAGACTTCAGAATTGAGTGTGGGATAATATATAAAGTTGGAGATATGAAAACTAGAAATTAATAGTTTCAACAATGAATTGAATAAAAGTCCTACTTCAAGTATCTCCCCCAAAAAAATTGTCAACATTTCACACAGTTTTAAAGTTGTCACCAAAACTTTTCATTACAAAGGGGTTTTTAAATGAAAACACACTAAACAAATATACAAGAGGCTGGAGAAAGGCCTTAGTAGTGAAGTACACTTGATACCCTTGCAGAGGACTTGGGTTGATTTCTCTATAAATTCATTGGGTGGCTCAAAACTACCTGTAGCTGAAACTCCCAGGGATCAGATGTCTTCTTCTGGACTTCTGGGATGCAAGATACACACACACACACACACACACACACACACACACACACACACACACACACAGAGTAAAAAATAAACTTTAAAAAGATTAAATCATAAAGAAAAATAAAACACAAATAAATTAATGAAAATGACTTTCTAAAAACGAAGTCACAATTATAGTACAAGCCAAGAATTTCAACATACTGATTCCTGTTGCAACTATGGCAGATACAAGGCACCATATGCTTTCCCTCTAATAATTCAACATTCACAGTCCTAGACACCAAATTATTTTCACTTTGCCCTATAGAATAAAGCTTATTCATTGTTTGTACTATCAAAAAACAATCAAACAAAAATATTTTTTTGACTTACTCATCTATCCTATTAAGAAAGCATGTTTCAGGTGTGGTGGCGCACACCTTTAATTCCAGCACTCGGGAGACAGAGCCAGGCAGATCTCTGTGAGTTCAAGTCCTGCCTGGTGGTCTGAAAAAGAAAGCATGCTTTTTTTCTTTTTTTTTTTTTTACTATACCTACACATTTGTTTCTACTTTTGCATTTTGTATATGTGGTTTGAAATGAAGACATGCTGGTGTTGAACTGCCTTAATCTCCACAGTGTTTCAGTTAATGTTATCCATCAATTGGAAAAAAAATCACTTGTCTCTATATACTTTTCTAGGAATTATATGTTTTAATCTCCAAACATAATATATAAGTAAAGGACAATGCTGTTTTCAACAATGCATCTCAAATGTAAAGGCATTTCTTTTAGGAGGGTTAAGCTCTTAGATTTATTCAAAACATGCATTATACTTCCAGTTACACGGTTAGTTTCTCTCTTTTTTTTCATTTTTTTTATTAAGAAATTTTCTACTCACTCTACATACCACACACAGATCTCACCTCTTCCCTCTTTCCACCCCAAGACCTCCCTCCCAACCCACCCCACATCCCCACATACCCCAAATCGAGGCCTCCCATGGGGAGTCAGCAGAGCCCGGTACACTGAGCCTAGGCAGGTCCAAGCCCCTCCCCACTGCACCAAGGCTGCACAAGGTATCACACCACAGGCACTGGATTCCCAAAAGCCTGCCCATGCACCAGGGATGGGTCCTGATCACCCTGCCTGGGCGCCCCTCAAACAATTGGAGCCAAACAACCTTCTTCTGAATCCAGAGGGCCTAGTCCAGTCCCATGGGGGCTCCATAGCTACTAGTCCACAGTTCATGGGCTTCCACTAGTGTCTTCTCATCCCGCTTGCAGAATCCCTCCTCTCTCTCATCAATTGGATTCCTGACTGACGGTGGATCTCTGCATCTGCCTCCATCAGTCACTGGACAAAGGCTCTATGATGACACTTAGGGTATTCACTAGACTGGTCACCAGAGTAGACCAGTCCAGGCACCCTCTAGACCACTCCCAGCAGTCCAAGGTGGGGTCATCCTTGTAGATTCCTAAGAGCCTTTCCAGCACCCTGCCTCTTCCTATTCCCATGATGTCCTCATCTATCATAGTATCTCCCTCCCTACCTTCCCACTCTGTCCCTGTTCCAGCTCAATCCTCCCATTTCCCTATGTTCTAATCTCCCACTCCTCACCCTCCACCACCACCACCACCCTCACTCCCAGTCCACTCATGTAGATCTCATCCACTTCTCCTTCCCTGGGCCATCCCTGTGTCCCTCCTAGTATCTCTCCCTGGAGCTAGCCTCTCTGGAGATGTGGGTTGCAGTCTGGACATCCCTTCCCTCACATCTAGTATCCACTTATGAGTGAGTATATACTATGTTTGTCCTTTTGAGCCTGGGTTACCTCACTCAGGATGCTATTTTCTAATTCCATCCATTTGTCTGCAGATTTCATGATAGCATTGTTACTGCTGAGTAGTACTCCATTGTGTATATGTGCCACATTTTCTTTATCCATTATTCAGTTGAGGAGCATCTAGATTGTTTCCAGGTTCTTGCTATTACAAATAATGCTGATATGAGCATAGTTGAGCATGTGTCCTTGTGGTAAGATTGGGCAACCCTTGGGTATATGCCTAAGAGTGGTATAGCTGAGTCTTGAGGAAGACTTATTTTTAATTTTCTGAGAAACCACCATACTGATTTCAAGAGTGGCTGTACAAGTTTGCATTCCCACTAACAGTGGAGGAGTGTTCCCCTTTCCACATCCTCTGCAACATAAGCTGTCTTCAATGTTTTTTATCTTAGCCATTCTGATAAGTGTAAGATGGTATTTCAGAGTTGTTTTGATTTGCATTTCTGTGATGACTAAGGATGTTGAGCAATTCCTTAAATGTCTTTCAGTCATTTGAGATTTTTCTCTTGAGAATTCTCTGTTAAGCTCTGTACTTCATTTTTTTAATTGGATTGTTCAGGTATTTTGAAGTCTAGCTTCCTGATTTCTTTATATATTTTGGAGATCAGCCCTCTGTCAGATGTGGGATTGGTAAAGATTTTTTCCCATTCTGTAAGCTGTCTTATTGATCATGTCTTTTGCCCTACAAAAGTTTCTCAGTTTCAGGAGATCCCATTTATTAATTGTTTCTCTCAGTGTCTGTGCTACTGGTGTTATATTTAGGAAGTGGTCTCCTGTGCCAATGTGTTCAAGACTACTTTCTACTTTCTCTTCTATCAAGTTCAGTGTAACTGGATTTATGTTGAGGTCTTTGATCCACTTGGACTTTAGTTTTGTGCATGGTGACAGATATGGATCTATTTGCATGCTTCTGCATGTTGACATCCAATTATACCAGCACCACTTGCTGAAGATGCTTTCGTTTTTCCATTGTACAGTTTTGGCTTCTTTGTTGAAAATCATATGTTCATAGGTGTGTGGCAAAATCAACAGTATGCCTTTCCAGTTTTGCCTCAAGGGTATATTAACTCTGCAATCTTGTGTCATAACTTAGTTAGAAGGGATCTTGATTGTCTGTCTCTTCCACAAAATATCACATTGGTGCACCATACTGATGACATGATGCTGATCAAACTCATAGGTAATAAATATATGTATCAAAGAATGGGAAATAAATCCAGCCAAAATTCAAGTTCCTTCTCCCTCATTGACTTTCTTAGGGGTCCAGGGGAGTGAGGAATTTAGAGATATTCCTTCTAAGGAATAAGTTATTGCACCTGGCCTCTCTCACCACCAAGAAAAAAGCAAAATGTTTAGTGGGCCTATTTGGATTCTGCATATCCCCCACCTGGGTGTGCTATTCCAGGCCATATATCAAGTGACTCAGAAAGCTGATAGCTTTGTATGTTACCTGGAACAGAAGAAAGGCTCTACCATCATCTTCAGACAACTATTTTCCCTCTCAAAGGCAGCTCTTGGCCTGTTCTTGGGTATTAGTGGAAACTGAATGTTTGATCATGGACCACCAAGTTACCATGTCATCTAAACTGTCTTTCATAAGCTTAGTGTTATCAAATCATCATCATAAAGTAGGATGTGCATAGCAGCAATCTATTATCAAATAGAAGTGGTATATATTCAATCAGGTCTGAGCAGATCCTGAAGGCACAAGCAAGTTACATGAAGAAGTTATCCAAATTCCTATGGTTTCTACTCCTGTTACAATGCCAGCTGTTGTCAAGCATGCACCTATAGCCTCATAGGGTGTTCTCTATGATCAGTTGACTGAGGAAGAGAAGAATAGGGCCTGGTTTACTGATAGTTCTGTATGTTATGCAGGCACAACTCAGAAGCACACAACTGCAGCATTACAACCACTTTCTGGAACAACCCTGAAAGATACTGGCAAAGGGAAATATTCACAGTGGTCAGAACTTCAGGCAGTACACATGGTATTGCAATTTGTTCAGAAGAAGAAATGACCAGATATGTGATTGTTCACTTACTCAAGGGTTGTAGCCAATGTGTTGACTGAATAGTTGGGTACATGGAAAGAGCATGATTGGAAAATTGGTGAGAAAGACAACTGGAGAAGAAGTATGTGGATAGATATCTCCAAATGGGCAAAAGATGTGAATACATTTGTGGTCTGTGTAAACAGTCATCAAAGGGTGATTTCAGCTGAGAAGGAGTTCAAATAATCAAGTAGAAACAATATTCCACTGTTGGACAGTCTATCTCTTTCCTCAGCCATTCTTGTCATTGCTCAATAGGTACAATGGCCATGGTGACAGATATGGGGTTTATGCATTGACTCAACATCATGGACTTCCACTCACCAAGACTGACTGGCTACAGCTGCTGTTGAGTGCCAGATATGCAACAGCAGATACCAACATGAGCTCCAGATATGGCACCATTCCCCAGAATGAATGGTCCACAATTTAGTGGCAGGTTGACTACACTGGACCATTTCCAACATGGAAAGGACAATACTTTGTCCTTACTGGAGTAGATGCTAATACTGCTTATGTTTTTACCTTTCCTGAATGTAATGCTTCTGTGAGAACCACCATCCAGGGGCTTACAGAATACCTTATCCACCAGCATTGTCTTCCACATAGTATTGCTTCTGACCAAGGAACTCACTTCACTGTCAGAGAAATCAGTGGGCCTATGATCATGGAATCCATTGGTCTTACCATGATCCTCAGGATTCTGAATCAGCTAGCCCGAGAGAAAGATAGAATGACCTTTTGAAAACACATTTCAAGCACCAATTAGGTGGCAGCAGCATGAAGGGCTGGGGCAGGGTTCTCCAGAAGGCAATATATGCTTTGAATCAGCCTCCAGTATGTGGTACTGTTTCTTCCATAGCAAGTATCTACAAGTCCAGGAATCAAGGGGTGGAAAAGGGAGTAGTTCAACTCGTTGCCACCCCTAGTGACCAACTAGGAAAGTTTTCTTCCTGTTCCCACAAGCCTACTTCTGCTGGCCTAGGAGTTTTGGTTCCAAGGAGGTTGGGAGTGGTTCTCCTGCCAGGAACCACAACAAACATCCCATTTAACTGGAAACTCAGACTTTCTCATGCTCACTTTTGGCTATTGATGTCCTTAACAAACAGGCTAAGAAAGAAGTAACTGTTAGGAGGGGAGATAAATGCAGACTACCATAGGGAAATTGGATTGCCTCTCCATAAATGAAGTAAGAGGATCACATCTGGAGTGCAGGAGATCCTTGGGGCATCTCTTGGTGTTACAGTGCCCAGGTATCAAAGTCAATGGGACACTACCACAGCCTAACCCGAGCAAGATGACAGAAGATACAGCCCCACCAGGAATGAAGGGATGTGTCACTCCTCCAGGAAAAGAGTTAAGACCTGCTCAAGTGCTTGCAGAGGCTAGAGGAAATACAGAATGGGTAGAAGAAGAAGGTAGTTATAAACACCAACTAAGGCCATGTGACCAATTGCAGAAATGGGGATTATAATAGACATGAGTGTTTCTGTTGTAATTTGTTAAGAATGCATTTGTACAGATATTTGTGTTTTCTTATAATTTCTTTAACATGAATTGAGAGAATGTCAATGGTTATCATGATTAAGTTTGAGATACTAAAAGAATGTTCCCCAAGGGACATTGCCATCTATTCTAAATTTACATTGCTTTTACAGTTGTACATGGGATACTTTTATCATGTTAGGCATAATTCTTTCCTGATTAAATACATAATGCTTTTGTGACTATACTGGGGTAATTTTGTTTAGGCATTATTATTACCTGGTTATTGATTTTATTTGGAAGTTAATCCTGACAAAATGAGACATGGTTTTATGTCCAAGTTGACAAGGGGTGGACTGTAATGGAAATTCTTGGTTGTCAAATTGGCTATGTCTACAATGAACATATAAACCAGAAATGGAGGAAGGACATACCTGTGATCCATTTCTTGAGACAGGATGACTCATGTCTTTAATCCAGATCTTAAGGTAGAAGCTGCATCTTTAATTTGGGCCACACATTCTGCTGGAAGAATATATAAGGGCAATGGAAGAAAGAAGGTCTTAGTTAGGCTTTCTATTGTTGCAATAAAACACCATAAACAAAAAGCAAGTTGGGGAGGAAAGGGTTTATTTGGCTTCTACTTCCACATTGCTGCTCACCACTTAAGGTACTCAAACACTGCAGGATGCTGGAGGCAGGTACTGTTGCAGTGACCATGGAGGAGTTCTGATTTCCCTGGCTTGCTTCCCATGTCTTGCTCAGCCAACCTTCTTATAGAACCCAGGATCAGCCACCTAGGGATGACCCAATCCACCATGGGCTGGGCCATCCCCCATTGATCACTTAAATGAGAAAATTTCTTACAGATGGATTTCATGGAGGAATTTCCTCAACTGAGGATTCTTCTTCTAATGACTCTAGCTTGTGTCAAGTTGACACACAAAGCCAGCTAATACAACTGACCCCTTGTCAACTTGACACACAAAGAAAAAGCTATTAGATCACATCCCTTCATTTCTTATTCATTCCCAAGATCTCACAATAAATCATAAATAATTTTAAAAGTCCCACAGACTTTATAAATTCAAACACATTAAAATATCCAGTCTCTTTTAAAAGTTCAGGTTTTTCATCTGTGGGCTTCTTCAAAAATTAAAATTAAATTAAATATCTTCTTTAAGAGAGAAGAACCAGGGCACCATCACATTCTGAACCAAGTAAAATCAAACTCCATAAGCAAAAATAACTCAATTTCCAATTATCTAGGATTTGCTCATGGTCTTCTGGGATCCTCTAACAAGGCTGAGTAACTTTTCCAGCTCTGCCCTCTGTAGCACACACAGTTTGTCTTCTATGCTCTGGTTAGCTCCACTTTATTGCTAATGCTGTTCTTGTTGGTCATCCCATGGTACTGGCATTTCCAAAACGCTGGGGTCTTCTGCTGCAACTGGCTGCACTTTCACCAATAGCCTTTCATAGGCTCTTCTCATGGTGCTAAGCCTCAACTTCTTTGCATAACTCCTTCAATCCTGGACCTTCAACTGACACTGAGGCTGCACCTTCTCCAATAGTCTCTCCTTGGCTTTCCACAGTGCTAAGCCTCTACTGCTCTCCATGACCTCTTCATGCCTTCATAACCAGTACCACCTGGGTGACTGCTACACATTACAAGTATAGCCACTAGAATGTGGTACAACCTTGGCCACCTCTGTAACATGGCTTCTCTGTGCTCTCAGGAAACACTTCCAAAAAGATTTCTCTTCAGTGATACTGGTCTCTTCTTAATCAGTGCTAATTTTGTTTTAGCTCCAGCTGACCAGCTTCAAGTAGCCCAGCAAAACAAAATTTCATTTTAATAGTTCTGTTATCTTGTTAATCACAGGTGAATAGTCAGCCCCAGGTAAAAAGAACCACAGAATCTTAATTCAAATTAAAAAATCTCCCTGATAGAGTCTTTAAACTTCCCTCTGAAACTTCACTAACCAGGTCTCTGTCTTCTGCTCTGCTCTTATTCTTATCTTCCAAGTTCCTATAAACATCCCACTGAGCTCTTGATAGTCTATTGTTCTTCTAGCACAAAGTTCATGGTCAGGTCTGTCACAGCAATACCCCACTATTCTGGTAACAATTTCTTTCTTAATTAGAGTTTCTATTGTAACTCTTATAAAAGAAAACTTTTAATTGAGGTGAAAGCTTACAGTTCAGAAGTTTCATCTAATATGGGATGTCCTTCTGTATGCTGTGAATATATATTGCTCTCATTGGTTGATGAATAAAGCTACTTTGGCCTATAGCAAGGTAGGTTAGAGCCAGGCAGGAAGTACAAGCAGAGAGACAGGAGAAGGGTAGAGTCTGGCAGATGCCATCCAGCCACCCAAAGAGCAAGATGTCAGCAGACCAGTAATGCCACAGCCACATGGCAATACATAGATTAATAGAAATGGTTTAATTTAAGTTGTAAGAGTTAGTTATTAATAAGCCTTAGCAATAGGCCAATCATTTATAAGTGATATTAGGCCTCTGAATAATTATTTACAAGTGGCTGTGGGACAGGGAGGGACAGAAAAGCCTCCAACTACATTATTCCACTATCATCATGGTAGGTAGCAAGGCAGAATGAAGGCAGACATGGTGCTGGAGAAGGAGCTGCTACATCTTGATCTAACAGGCAATAGGAAATAGTCTAAGACACTGTACACTATCTTGAGCACATATGAGACTTCAAGCCAGCCCCCACAGAGACACACTTTCTCAAAAAGACCATACCTCCTACAACAAGGCTACACCTCTTAGTTGTGTCACTTCCTTTGAATGCCAGCTTCTTTTAAACCACCAAAAAAGGTTTCCTTTTTACTAGCGAGCTTGCCCTCACCTCGCCAGTATATCCGTGTCTGTCCCTACTTTGAGACTACTTCTTCAGGACTCCAGGATATACAGAAGACCAGCTGAGACACTCAGCCTCAAGGAACCGATCATATATGTAGAGACAGAGAGGGAGAGGGAGAGGGTGGGGGGGGAGGAGGGAGGAAGAGAGAGATTCATCTATAAGTTCTGTGACTCTAGAAAACCCTGAGTAATACGCATACCCTTAAATACAATTAACTCTCACTTTTTCCACTAAGGGCAAGGACTCCTGAGACCCTCATATCTCTATCCTGGAATTGCATCTGTGAAGATTTCACAAGTACAGCAGTGCTGACATCTTAAAAAGACTGTTTCATCCTGGTTTTCCCCATCCTTTGTTTCTTAGTTAGGATCTATATTGTTGTGAAGAGACACCATTACCATGGCAACTCTTGAAAGAAAAGCATTTAATTGTGGCTGGCTTACAGTTTCAGAGATTTAGTCCATTATTATTATAGAATAACATGGCGGGTTTACAGGCAGACATGGTAGTGGAGAAGGAGCTGAGAGTTATACATCTTAATCTGCAGGCAATAGGAAATGAACTGAGTCCCACATTGGGCATAGCTTGAGCACAGGAGACTTCAAAGCCCATGCCTACAGTGACACACTTCCTGCAACAAGGTCATACCTGTCCAACAAAGACACACCTCCTAATAGTGCCACTCCCTATGGGGGCCATTTTCTTTCAAACCACTACATTCCACTCCTTGACTCCCATAGGCTTGTAGCTATATCATAATGCCAAAATGCATTCACTCAAACTTGAAATGTCCCCATTCTCTATCACAGTCTCAGCAATGTTTAAAACTCCAAAGTTCAAAATTTCTTCTGAGATTCATGCAATCTCTTAATTGTAATCCCCTGGAAAATCAAAATAAAACAAGCAGATCACATACTTCCAACTTGTAATGTCACAAAATGTGCATTACTCTTTAAAACAAAAGAAATTAGGAAGAGTGAAGAAACATTGACCAAAACAACACCAAAACCAGCTGGGTAAACTCCAAACTCTGAATCTCCGTGTCTGATGTCAAATCACTCTTCAGATCTCCAACTCCTTTCAGCTTTGTTGACTGTAACACAGTTCTTTCTCTTGAGCTGTTTCCACTCCCTGTTAGCTGTTTTCCTGTGCACGTTCCCCACAGCTCTGGAATCTCTAACATGTTGGGGTCTCCTAGACAATTCACACTTCACCTTCACAACTTCATGCAATGGTCTCTCTAGGCCTACATTCAGGGATACCCCTTGCTTCACCAGCCTTCCTTAGTTACATAAGAAGATTCCATAGCCCCTTCATTCTATCCTAGATTCTAAAGCCAGAACCTCATGGCTGAAGCTGTCAAGTTCTGCCGCTTGCTGGGGCTGGAACATGGCTCCCTTGTACATCTTCACCAGGTTTCTGTTCTTTATGGTACTCTTCACTGTCTAAACTTGGATGTCCTGGAATTCACTCTGTAGACCAGGCTGGCCTGAACTCAGAACACTCCCTGTCTCTGGCTCTGATGTGCTGGGAGTAAAGGTGTGAACCAGTACACACAGTTCTGTGTTTTTCTTTAATCTCTTTTCACAAATTGGAAGTTTAGCTAGGTGGAGCCTTGCCCTGATGTCACCACTCCCTTGATTTCATTTCTTATTCTCTTTATCTCCTTAAACACATTATTTAGCTCCATTCCACTTCCCAGGGTTCCTTGTCTCCTCAGACAGTTTGTATTTTCCCTTGATCAGCTTGCTACTTTTCATCATAAATCTTCATTAGAGTTAAAACTAATAACCACAATACAAATTCAATACTAGGCTGCTTTAAGATTTCCTCTGCCAGCAGAATTAATCCAAAACTCTTCACTTTAGCCTCAGGCAGACTTTATAGACATCGGCAAAAAGCAGCCACTTTCTGAACCAAAACATCACAAGACCAGTCTCTGTGTCACACACCAACATTCCCTTCCTCTGAAGCCTCTTAAAGCAAGCTCCTACACTTCAAGTCATCCTCCGCAACCCAGCCCTCTATGTTTCTACTAGTTTGGCCCATTAAGCTCCACTTAGAGCATTCAACTGCTTTCTGAAACATAGTCCAAAAATCCATATTCTTTAAAAAAACAAAAACAAAAACAAAAACAAACAAACAAAAAACATGGCGAGGCCCATCACAGCAATATTCCAGTGTCTGCTACCAATTTAGATAGGGTTTCTATTGCTGTCACCCCCACAGTGACACACATCCACTAACAAGGTCACACCTACTCCATCAAAGCCACAGCTCCTAATAGTGCCCCTCCCTATGGGGGGCATTTACTATCAAACCACTACACTTGAATTTCTACAATCTTTATTCAATTTATATTTACAACTCAGTCTTTATTACATTCTACAATCTTTTTCCTGATGATCTCTCAGTCCTGGGAAATGGTATGAAATAACAATCCCCTATTTATGGCTGAGCATTTCATATATATATATATATATATATATGACCTTGGAACATTCAGCTCTAAATAAAATGTCTCCATCAAATTTCTCTTCTAAGGTATCAGGGAACATGGCAGAAGCAGAGACAGAAAGAATGTAAGAGCCAGAAGGGATGGAGGAACCCAAGAAAATAAAGGCCTCTAAATCAACATGAACTTACACAGAGTTGAACTCAAAGAGACTGAGGCAGCATGCACAAGTCCTGCATCAGATGCGGTCCTAGAGCTGAAATGAGAAGGGGATACACTCTCCCATCCAAAACACAACCCCAAAAGCAATCTCCAATTGAAAACCACTTACAAATGAAAATTTCATTTCCTCCAAGGGAGTACCATAAAACAAACAGACTACTCTTAAGAGTAGGCCCAGCAATAGATGGACAACAAAGAATGGACTAAAGGGCATCTTTGGACATTTCTTGGCACATAGTATTGTCCCATGGCTGCTTTTCTTAATTTTTAATTTTAATTATATATTATTTTTTTAATTTTTCTTACTATTTTCTGTATTTATTTTAATTTAAAATATTTTTTATATTTTTTCTTCTCTCTTTCTACAAGTCCTTTGTTTATATATTATGGTTTCCAGTTTACTGTTCTTATGGGATTTCTGAATGTGCTAACAGTTTATCTGCTTCTTGTTCTTTTATTGGACTCTTTTCCTTATGCTTGTTTGTTTTGTAAATTTCAATGTGTTAGTTTTTGTTTTATATTTATTATGTTTATTTTATGTTATTGATATCCCTTGGAAGCCTGTTTGTTTTCTAAATGCCAGACTGAAAGAGGGTGGCTGTGGATGGGAGGGGTGTGGCGAGGTTTGACAGGAGTAAAGGCAGTCTAAAATGTAACGATGATATGCTATAACAAAAATATTAAATAAATAAATACTTCTAAAAATGAGAAAATGCCTTTATCAAATTATCTATAGTCAAATCTGGAGGAAATTCTGCTGATTACTAATTGCTGTGGGACCTGCTAGCTCACTGTGAGTGGACCCAAACCTAAGGGAAGGCGGCAGAGTAAAGCAGACTGAGCAAGCCATACATGGTAAACCCGTGCTAAGTACTCCTCCAGGATCACTGCATCAGTTCCTAACCTGTCTTAAGAAAGATGAGGAAACCCTTTTCTTCCTTTTTCATGGTATTTAACTTTTTCATGGTGTTTTATCACAACCATATAAACCATATACATACCTACATATACATGTATAAATGTATATACACATATACATACACAGATATATAAATAATGGAAATACATGACATGGAATGATAATGCCCTCCACCAAGACGCATGGAGTGTTTAACAAAACTCCAGTGCCAGGCATGTGAAAGTTCCCAAGTTTTTGGTAAGGGTTATAAAAGAGATTCCCAAAACAATATGGCATATTGCCACTGTTCTTTGATGCTTTCCAGAACTTGAAGGTAGAACCAAATTCTTAAAAACACCACATAATTTAAATATAATATTTGGAGAAATCAAACTAAAACTGCCTGGATGTTGTTTCCCAGAGTACTGGTCTAATCATATTAGAATGTCCTATGCAAGCTCTCAAAGGAGAGGTGTAATTGGTAGTCCTACCCAAAAGTGAGGACTATAAGTCACAGCAAATACTGATCCAGCAATATATTCCCAATAGTATAACTTTTATCTTGCAGATAAGCAATGGCTGTGTAATTGTATTTCAATATATGTTCATGAGGGCTGAACTCATCCCTGATACTATAAGTCTAGTCAAGTACTCAAGACTGAAGAGGTCTGTGGTGGTTTGAACAATGATGGCCCCCATAGGCTCATATATTTGAATGCTTGGTTCCTAAGTTAATAAACTCTTTAGGAAGGGTTAAAATGTGTGGCCCTCTTGGTAGAGGTGTGTCACTTGGGGTGGGCTTTGAGGATTTAAAACCCCATGCTAGGCCTAATTTCACCCTGTTTCCTGCATGCAAAGAGGTAAGCTCTCATCTCCACTCCAGTGTCATGCTTGCCTGCTTGCTGACACTTTTCTATCAGGATGGTCATGGACTCACCCTCTGAAACTGTAAGCAAGCCACTCACTAAACGCTCTCTTCTATAAGTGGCCTCGGTCATAGTGTCTCTTTATAGCAAGAGAAGAGTGACTAAAACAAAGTCTTAGAGCTGAGAAAGGAACCTACTGTTGTCATTTTCCTGAACTAATACAATTTCTAATTAGAACTACTTCTCCTTCTACCCATAGATAATTTTACTTGCCATCCCTTTTCAAAGATGCTTCTTTCTACAACAGATATTAACTACTTCAGAGATCCCAAACTTCTCAAACTATAAAGAAT
>CABHPH010162076.1:0-18881 GCA_902168325.1 Peromyscus nudipes | reverse complement strand
CTATAATATGACAGGAAATTTCAACCATGAACCTAAGCAGTATGATAATCCAAACAAGACATATAATGACATTATCAAATGAAATGAAACGTAGATAGGTAAATTTTGGCTAAACCTAGGTGAAGAACTACAATTGGTTAAAGGCTGCAGACAGTAGGAGAATTAGGAAGAATCAGCATTGTTCTAGTAATAAGCGTCTTAATAGGTTGCCCAGCCATACGTACACACACATATGCACACATAGGTAACAATAATAATTTTAAAATTCATGAATTTGGGAGAGTTAGGGCACAAGAGAACTATAGCAGGAAGAGAGGAACAAAGGTGATATAGATGTCATGTTCATATTTAAAGTTCTAGAAATATATAAATAAATAAAATAATTGAAAAATTTAAAGCCCAATGCCATCTGTGTGCTAATTTGCCCAGTAAGTGATAAGGAGACTCTCAGAAAACTACAGATTGTTGATACTGTGCTTGATTCCCCAACAGAGTTTTAATGTAAGACCCTATAGGCAAAGGATACCTTATATATTCCTTCCTGTTGATTAACTTTGATAGTATTCAGGCTTAGTAGAGAAAGGTAAAAAATAATTTTCTTAAGAAAAGCTTTATTTAAAGCGAGAGAGATGATGTTTTCTCATGCCTGTCTTACACTGGTAGGCATATCACTTGCCACATCTATTTTCTTATTTAATGGCATACCCTCAGAAATCTAAGTCTAAGTGTATAAGATTCATACTGATCTTTGGCTTTATTTACTTAGCTGTAACAGAATAATTTTCTATGTGAGCCATCTCTTTTTTTCCAAAGCCTCCATAAAAAAAGTCGAGAGTGATGATTTATTTCAGTTACTTTCATTAGTGAGCACATCTGAAGTTGATGAGTAATTTAATGAATAAATTAAAAGTTCTCCTGAATGAAATCACCCAGCAGGTGTTATTTGACCTGCCATCCCAATTTATAGTTCATATGCACAAAACTATCTAGAAATGATCTGTGGAATATTTCCAGGTCCCATTTCATAGTCTGGATAGCAGCGACAAACAAACTAAATTGTAGATAATGATGGTCATTATGTGTGCAAAATAGAGTGTGATGTTTTCTGTGTTGAGTATTGGAAGATAACCGTAATTTAGACTTCTTATTGATACTTATATGTTTATGATAGTGCAATACCTATACTTTGTTTCAAATGTTTTCTGTTGCATTTTTTTGTAAAACCTTATTGTCATCATTTCCTCTATTTCTAATTTCTTATTTTTGTGAAAATTCTTCTTACATGTAATTAAGTTCTCTAGTAAAAAAATGAAATGATTCACTGTGGCTATTTCAGTCATCCATACTGTCACTTTAACTACCCCATCCTCCTTCCGTATTCATCTCTTTTCTCTTCCCTAAGGAGCCCATTGCTTTCTTGTTTCCCCTAGTATGTCACTCTGAGAATGCTCCCCCCAAGAGCCAAAGACCATCTAACAAAACCTCTAATATTAGACATGAAAAGCACCCTTTTGGGTTGCTTGTCAGAGCTGTCTAAAAACTCTGAAAATGTACATCCTATTGCTGTTCAACACACAGAGGTTGAAAGTAAGTTTCTGTTACTGAACACATTATAAACTTCAGAAACAGGGCACAGAGGTATCTGGTCTGGACATGACCTGATTGTCACCTCCCTTCAGACTAACTTTCATGTATCAGAAGACATCATGACAGAATCAAAAGTAAAACTCAACAGTTCCATCCATCTACTTTGCCTATGAAACACATCAACAACCAGCATAGCATGATAACCCTGCAAGGTGCTGTAGTGGCACACATACCTTGGTGGAAACCAATGGCTCTTTAATTGGATTTAAGACCAAATCACCAAGAGGAACACCATTTTTGTGACTGAAAACTTAGCTACCTAGTCAGGATTAGGGAAATAATGGTTATGAAAGAGAACATAGAACCACTAATTTATTAAGCTAGAATAATCCCTAACAACTTAGAACATTTGTCCTACTATCTAAAGATAAGTGTAGTCTTCAACCCTTATTAAAGAAACTTCTCTTTGCAACAGGCAGAGACCACTACCAAAAACCACAACCCATCAATAGACAGAATTGTGGAGCTCAGTATCAATGAATACATCTGCAAAATACCCCTACATCTAAGGCTTAGGAAGCAGAAAGAGTACAAGAGTCAGAGGTTCAGGGTCTTTGCTGTGAGCTATACCTGTAATATCTCACCAACATGACCACATAAACATGAGCTGTACAAGAAGGACATTAACAAACATGCTAAATTCAATGGAGAAAAAAAAAAGATAATAGGCCTCAACCCTATGCAAAGAACTACAGGCAGTTCACTAAATCTGGGAGCAAAAGAGGTGGTATTCCCCAAGGAAGAGCACACCAAGTAGTCATTCATTGCTAAATGGTCAGCACTGAAAATATATATATATATATATACATTTTGTATATATATACTTGTATCATAATATGGAGTTCACAGGTTCTATTTGGGAATGTGTGTGTGTGTGTGTGTGTGTGTGTGTGTGTGTGTGTGGTGTGTACAAATACAAATACATACATGCATGCAATAATAATTGATGAAAAAAGAGGTCATGATTTTGAAGCAGAACAGAGATGTATATATGAGAACAGGAAAGGGAAGGGACAAATGTGATTAAAATACAATCTCAAAAACAAACAGAGAAAGAGAAATGATATGGAATACATAATAGGTGGGAATTCAAGATGTTTCAGTACTAAGAATCTAATAAATCAAGCTATGAGACAGCCTAAAATAGATAAGATATTTGTCATAAAGGTAAATAACTATAGATGAATGATCTACAGATATTTATGTTTTATTCAGTATATCAAAGAAATATAATATAATGATATGTATATTGTAGGGGCTTGTATGAAGTACTTTGCATTAGCTCTGAACTTATATGCACTCATAACTGTATTGCATATTTCATAATTTACATCTTTTAAAATTATTCCTCTAACACTATCAGTGTTCAATCAAGTAAACATATTAAACTAATGGAAAAGTAAGTAGTGCTTATAAAAGAAACAACGAAGTACAAATTTAAGGACTTTATTTTTTATTAAAATACATAATCTTGTAAACACAAAATCATTTCTCCATAGTTATGTTGAAGAACATTTCAATTGCCCCACAATCCATTGAAACTAAGTCTAATGATTAGGTATTGAGGAAATGGGAAATTGATCAGCAAATATAATCTTGAACCCTTCATATTTACCAGTAACTCCTATCCTTCATATAGACAAGAAATTATGACTACCACATACTATAGAAATATAAATATTAAAATATAGTCTACATTCACCAGTTTTTCCTTTGTCTAATACATGTGTGGGTATAGCCAAATTTTATGTTCTCAGACTAAAAATGTTAAAGAAAGAAATTCCAGGTTTCAATGTACTCTACATACTATAATTTCTCTAACCTAGAAAAGATAACACAGTGAGACACAGGTTTCTATGATATTCTACAATAGCTCTAGTTTATGGACAAGATCTCGAGCTGAAACCTTGAAACATGAGTAGCAAGACCATTGCTACCTTATTCTTTGCAGTCTTTATGGAACTGCCCTAGGTAACAGTATCACTGAATGGTTGTTTAATATCAATGTCATGTAATTTCATAGGCTAATATTGGGTACATTTTTATAAAACAATACTATATATAAAATAAAATTGCTAGAAATCCTTTTCAATGGACACCAGGATGTAAACAGCAAGAGTGGCCAAACAGCATGGCAAATGTAAATTGCTTTTGCTGGTTGTTTGTTTGTGTGTTTTCTTTACACATGTACAAAATTAACTTCTATTCAAAGCAAACTCATTCTTCTGACTTCACCATTCACCTGTGGCTTTGTCATATTTCATTACCATGAATATATCACTTCCATAGTATCTGAATGATCTTAAGAATTAAAATACATTTTACTCTGTGAGTCATAAAGAGTGAAACATAAATAGCTGCGTTCTACAATTTATAGCAATTGTACAACTCTAGGATACCTATCAATTTAATCACAATTCAGTTGCTACAGAGCTCTTCTGTTAGGCTTCGATGATGCTGCATATTGAGAGATGATCTATTGTACCAGACACAGATGTGATGTTACTGCACTGTATATAATTATTCTATAGGTACAGTTACAGGGATTCAGTTTTTGATAAGCCATTTATTAATGCATCTTTAATTTTTTTCAATATATGGAAAAGTTCAAAATGCAAGTGTACTTTTCCTGGCTTTCCATATATAGAAATATTCATTCTTGCCCTGACAGATAAATACAGCATCTTTGGTACTATTGGACAGTAAGCAGCATGCTGTATACTGAGCGAACTAGGATTACTCAAGTGCCTGTGTGTACATGTGTGAATGAGTATATAGGTTTTGAGTAAAAGTTCTGTGGCTTTCTGCTGTATGGGATAGTAGAAATCCAGGTCAACTGTTTTAAAATATGCACATGTAATCAGTTTGAAAAGGCATTGTTATTTGAGCACCACTGACTCAGAAAACAATGGAATGCTGCTGCAAAACAAATCTTACCACTTTCTGTGTCTTACCAACCAAGAATGATTTGTTCCCCAGGTTTGCAGGCTCTCAGAAAGATGATATAAATTTAGAGTATGAATCTTTCTTGAAATATCAACATGATCAAAAATGCCTCTCTCCAGATAATATTTATATCAGAAGGGAACTTGTAAACTACAATCTAGGTATGTCTTGAGGACTAGTCAAGGTGATATTTTTTGTTGCTTTAGAAAAGAATTCTGGTTAGCATGGATCAATAACTTCAGAAATTTATGATACCTCCCTGTAGGATGAAGTTGAGGATATCAAACCTTCATTGGCCTTTCTGCACCTGGCATCTCTTCAATGCCTAGAAAGGCTCATTTCCATTGAGTTGGAAGGAAGCCAAATGCATGTTAAGCAAGTCATAAAGAGTGGGCTTACTATTTCCAGAAGGTTGGAAATTCTCTATGACCTGAAAAGGAAACGGAAAATTTGAGCATCCTTGCCAACTTGATAGTGACATGGACAATTTGGAAGGAACTAGGTCGTTGCTTTGAAGGATTACTTTCTTAATTAAGGACAATATGGGTTTTAAGAAGTCACGGATCTCTGGCTTTGGAGCAGGTAGGGTGACATTCTCTCAGTGAAATGAGTTCTGTGATAAATATTTTCTTGTTTCTTCTCAGGTTTTTAATCTAAATCCATGTATTTTAAACTGAGCTCCTCAAAGCTTTAAAATTGACATGTTCCTGAGAAAATGAATGGAGCTGGAGAAAACCAGCTCTCTTAATGCAGGCTTGACGAGGTGAAAGCAATGAATCAATAAAGCAAATTTAAAAGCTTTCTCAACAATGCACACGGCCTACGTTTCATCTTCTTGTATACTTGAGGTGTTATTTAATAAGCCCTTTGCTGCTTCAAAAATCTTTCATCTAAATAGGTCCAAAGGCATTTCTACTAGTACATACACTATATATATATGTATATATATATATATAATTTCCTTTTAACTATTGAAAATGCCTCATTTTTTACATCAGTGAAAGTATTATTCTCCACTTTCCTTTAGCATCACATTCACAATGAATATATGACATACGAACACTGAGTTGATCCCTAAAGCCATTTTTTTCCTTCTGTAGGCCATGATGCATTTAATGTTAGACTAAGAAAACATTAAAACATTTTAAATGAGATTTCTAGAAACAGCATCCTATCCTGAAATCAAAACTCATTTATTAACTCTCCTCTCACCAATTGGAACCATCAATCTATGTTTCAGAAATCAAATTCTAGGATCTGTTCCTGATTTCTTTTTTAAATTGTTATTTGTTTTCTCTTTTTCAACTTCATGTCATCATCAAGCTCTCTCAACTATTTTATAATAGGTATGTTATTTCCAAATATAATGTGTAATTCTTACCAGTTAAATGATAATAAACTCAAATTCACCCATTTTATACCTGTTGAATTTGGTTATTTTTTCGTATTTCTGAAACAAACAAACAAAAGCCTCTCTTCATAATACAAAAGTGAAAATTCTAGCACGATCATTTTACAATATAAATCGTGATGATTTAAATACATCACTATGTCCACTAAATGAAATGTTATACAGCCTTTTCATTGTGTTTCCAGTTAGGCCCACAGTCTTTTATCTGGGTTTTGACAATCTCTGCTTTATACTGACTTTCTCTTCTGTTTATTAAAACCATGCCATTCAACAAGTGGTTCACTGATGTCCTCCCTGAAGGACTTTGCTTTCTTGTTGCCTGTTTGAGTTCCAGTCTCCTAATGCTGCCCTGAATGGCCACTCTATGTACTTCAACCACATAATGAGTTTCATTTGTTTCTTGTTTCTTTATATCACATCATGCTGCTATTTTCCTATCATCAGACTAATTGTCCCAAAAGTCATAGTATACACTCATGCTTTTTATTTCATTCCTTTAGCTCTTGAAGACAAGTTCAATTTGAGTGAAATCTGTTTATTCTTATCCATTGTGAATATTATGTGCCTATGTCAGTGCCTATTCATATTCATAAAATAATAACAAAATTGATAATTATACAGTGATTCAATAACTCGTTAAATATATAGATTAACATGTTTGCTAGGTACATATTAATTATATGATATTATCAGAAAAAGCAGTAAAACACAAAGTGATTCCTCAGCAAATTTAAGAATTCACAGAACCATTGTAGTTTCTTCATTTTATTTTAATCAACCTTCTAGTTCTACATTCACAGGGCAAAGTAGATGCACTCTTGAATGTGTATAGGAATACAGACATTCACAGTTCAATGATATATGAATCTACATTAAAATCAATACCTACTTGTTAAGTGAATTTTGCTTGAAGATGAATTTTTGTTCACACTTATTCTTGATAGAAAACACAGATTTGTCTAGATGTGTAAATTCCTCCTAAAAATGAAACTCTGAGTAACTATTATAATGTTTCTATAGATTTTATAACAATGCATAAAATTACAACTTGAGTTTTGCTGATAAACCAAAACCTTGATGTAATATTCATTTGAGTTATATTCATTGTTTTATATTGCTGCTATTTTTATTTTGTGAAACATCTTTGTTGCTCTGCATGTGCTGTTTATGCCTGGAAGCATGTATGAAGTCTCTGCTGGTAGCAAAAGGAGATAAGCTACTCTCCAGCCAGGTGACCAGAAATTCAACTGTGGACCCAGCAGCCAAACGTAAACCATGGCCACACAGAGTTTTTGCTTGCACCCATGCCAGAGAAAACAAACCACATTTCAGTAAATTAAAAGAATCTTTAACTGAAAAACAGTTTGTGACAAAGAGGACAGGTGTTTGTTTGGCTTTAAATAATACCAAACAGAAGCTCTAAAATATGATACACCAATAAATTCTATTTGTCATAAACATCAATACTATAGATGTTTAGCTTCTAGGTTTTGTGTCTGATCAGAGAATCTCATGGTTCAGTGTTCACAAATCAAGAAGGTAAGTTGATTTAAATTGTTTTTACATCTACACTGTTTGTGTGTGTGTGTGTGTGTGTGTGTGTGTGTGTGTGTGTGTGTGTGTGCCACAGCCCATGAGTGAAGATCAGTGGATAGCTTGCTAGAAGTTGGTTATCTTATTGTACCCTGTGGATCATAAGGATCAAACTCAAGCCCATAGGCTTGGCAGAAAATGTCCTCACCTGCTGAATCATGCCTTCAGCCCCAAACAGATTAATATTTGATATGTGTGAGGAACATAAACTTTCAGATTTCCATGATGAATTAATCTACTTATACTAAGTACCTACCTGATTAAATATTAAATTTCATAGAATTAAAATATTGTGTGTAATGTTTTTAATTTGTGATTAACAAATTAAATTAAATTTCATCATCCCATTTATACAAATATCAGCTAATGTTAACAGTAACTTAAATTGCTCTACAGAATAAAGAAAGATTGTGTCCAGGAGAATTGTTGAAGGTCACAGACTTCTATTGTGAAAACCTTAAAATTTATAATACATAAAAAAATAAAGTAATTTAGAGTAGAACTTCAAATTCTTACTAAACTGTAATTATTATCTCAGTTCTGCTTGCCTCTATTTCTGTCTTAATATTATGAAGATTCTCCATGATTTGATGGCATTATAATAATAACCTGCATATACCTTAAAAAGAAATGAACTTTCAAGTAGTAATCAAAGGCATCTCTGTATGCCTACTATAATCTAAAAATAAATAGACAACAAATGCTAAGGAGAATATGGGATATGAATCTGCATCCATGGCTTGTAGGAATGCAAGATAATATTCTTTAGAAAGACATTTCCGTATCTTCTTATAAGTAACTTCCTAATTTGATCCAGCAAGTGTTTTCTTTGGTGTTTATTCACATAATCTGTAAACTTGTTATCTACCCAAAGACCTGTACATAGACATTAACAGCAGCTTCATTCATAATTGCTAAATATTGGAACCAAGCAAATATCCTTTGGTAGGTGATTGCATTCATAAACAATGATAAAATGTTATTCTATGCCTAAATATACCTATTAAGCCCTCCTCCAACAACCTGAGGAACTAAAATGCATATGTTTAAGTGAAAAGAGTCCCTTTTAAGATTTTTTTTTTGAACAATTTCAAATACATGAAATTTCAGACAGGGCAAACCCATGGACACAGTAATAAACACCAGTGATTGCTGATGGATTGGGAGTAAGGAGAAATGAATACAGGTATGAAACTGTGCACTCATGTAGTTCATTCATGCAATTTTCACAGGTGAAACACTTAGAATATGTAGTATAAAGAATCATTAACTTTGAATAATAGTGCTATCTTAAAACATTATAACTAGTTTAACTAAATACATCACACTTGCATAAAATATTATCAGTGGATCAGGTAATACATGTGAACAAGTACAATGATTTATGGGACTTCTGTATATGTTGTTCACATTTTTGTAAATAATTGTTTTAATTTTTTAGATTTAGATACAATTTCATTTACCTCCATCTCCTATCTCCAAACCATCCCAAGTACCTTCTTCCTTTTTCAAATTCATATCCTCTATTTCTTTTTTTTTTTTTTTGGTTTTTCAAGACAGGGTTTCTCTGTGTAGCTTTGTGCCTCTCCTGGAACTCACTTGGTAGCCCAGGCTGGCCTCGAACTCACAGAGATCTGCCTGGCTCTGCCTCCTGAGTGCTGGGATTAAAGCATGCGCCATCATCGCCCGGTTATTTCTTTTTTTTAATGATGATGAAGATTTTATTTTTTTACATCCTGACTGCAGTTTCCCCTCCCTCCTCTCCTCCAAGTCACTACCCCCCCCCCGCCCCCACATCCACTCCTCCTCTGTTTCAATTCAGAAAAGGGCAGGCCTTCTATGGATATCAAACACATATGGCATATAAATTGCAGTAAGACTAAGCACCTCTCCTCATATTAAGATTGGACAAGGCAGCCCAGTATGAGGAAAATGGTCCCAAAAGCAGGCCAAAGAGTCAGAGACAGCCTCTGATCCCATTGTTAGGAGTCCCATAAGAAGACCAAGCTACGCAACTGTAACATATATACAGAGAACCTAGGTCAGTCCCACACAGGCTCCCCGGTTGTCAGTTAAATCTCTGTGAACCACTATGGACTCAGTTGATTCTGTGGGTTTTCTTATGATTTCCTTGACCCCTCTGGCTCCTACAATCCTTCTTCTCCCTCTTCAGCAGGACTCCTGGAGCTCTGTCTTATGTTTGGCTGTGGGTGGGTCTCTTCTGTTTCTGTTTCTAGCAGTTGCTGGATGAAGCCTCTCTGATGAGGATAGGCATCAATCTACGAGTATGCCAGAATACCATTAGGCATCATTACATTGATTTTTTTTTAAAGAACTTCAAATCCTCTGTTTCTTTAACTGTTGTTACATATGAGTATATGTTGAGGGTGACAATGTGTGTGTGTGTGTGTGTGTGTGTGTGTGTGTTCCTAAATACTAAGTACAACCTGTTCCATCCCTAGAAAAGACTATATCTTCAGACCACAGCTTTCCTTGCTATGTTGGCTAGTTTTGTCAACTTGACAAAAGGTAGTTATCTGAAAGCAGGAAACATCAATTGAGAAAATGTCTCCATCTGGCTATAGGGCATTTTCTTAACCAGTGAGTGATAGAGGTGGGCCTAGAACATTGTGAGTGGTGCCTTCCTGGGCTGGTAGTCCTGGGTTCTATAAGAAAGCAGACTGTACTCAGTCAAAATAAGCAAGTCAATAAGCAATATCTCAACATGCCTCTGCATCTCCTCCTGCCTCCAGGCTTCTTCCCTGTTTGAGTTCCTGTTCTGATTTCCTTTAATGATAAACAGGGATATGAAAGCATAAACCAAATAAGCATTTTTCCTTCCCAAGTTACTTTGGTCATTGTGTTTCATCATAGCAATATTAATTCTAACTAAAACAAGTTGATTCCTGTATAGTGGGCTATTGCTGTGACAGACCTGACTCTGTTGTTTGGTGAGGACTGTGGAAGACTTTGGAACTTTGGTTAGAAAAGCCATTGAGTGTTGAGAACTCAGTGGGTAGTTCTACCGGAGCTTAGGAGATAAGAATGTTGAGAGCAGTGCACACAAGGGAGGCCTGGCTTGAGAAATTTCACAGACACTAATGTACACTTTGTATAAAAAATGAGTGGTGTCTGATCGGCTGGATCTGGAAAACAGGCTATGGTCAACAAGAGACCAGAAACTATAAACTAAAACCTATATTTTGCTGAGAATATAGAACAGTTGGTGCTAAAGAATCACCTGTTATAAAGTAGAGAACTGCATCACTGAAGAGAAATTTGAGAAGTGTTTACTGAGAGTGAGCACACAGAAGCTGTTCCAAGTGTGGTCAAGGTTGTACCTTGACATGGCAGCTAAACTTTGTAGTGTAAGCGTCACCCAGGTGGTATGGGTTTTGAAGGCGTTATAAGGTCAGAGAAAATAGCAGAGGCTTGACACTGTGAGAGTCTAGGGGAGGCCATTGGTGAAGGGACAGCCTCAGAAGCAGTTGAAGACCCAGGATCAGAGGGATCATGCAGAGAAATTGAGGCTTAGCACCATGAAGAGAGTCTAGGAAAGGCTATTGGTGAAAGTGCAGCTTGGTTGAAGCAGAAGACTCTAGATATTTGAGATCCCAGTAGCATGTGACAACCACCAAGATGAGCAACAGTAGAGGAGTGGGGCCAGCTGAACCATAGGAGGCAAGCTGTGTGTATAGAGCTAGTGAAGTTACCAAAGCCCTTTGGAAGAGCCCAAGGGGTCATGAGTGGGTCCTAGATATTGGATATTCAGTAATTTACACAGTAGAAATTTGGATTTTCTTTTGATTTGATTGTAACTGTGTTCTAGTTATTCCCTCTTGAAAAAGAAAGTCTTTAAATTATTTTTGATTTTACATGAGCAAACAGTTGAGAAGCTTTAAGTTTTAAAAGACTTTAGATTTTAAAAGACTGGCTGTTTTAAATATCTGGCTTTTAATTGTGGAACTTTTTAAAACTTGGAATGTTTATATTGACAAGAAAGGAAAGGTTATGGCTTTTAGTGATGTGTTTGTGTGTCAACTTGGAAAGGGGTCAACTGATCTAATTTTGTCAACTTGACATGAGCGAGAGTTATCTGAAAAGAGGGAACAGTGACTGAAAAGATTCAGGTGTTGGACATTTTCTTAATTGTTGATTGATGGGGGAGGGCCCAGCCCATCGTGCATGGTGTAATCCTAGGCTTGTGGTCCTGAGTTCTATTAAAAAGCAGGATGAGCAAGCCATGATGAGCAAGCCAGTAAGCAGTACCCCTCTATGGCCTCTGCAACAGCTCCTATCTACAGGTTCCTGCTCTGTTTAGTTTATGTCCTGGCTCCTTTCAATGATGAAGAGTGACATGAAAGTGTAAGCCAAATAACAACCTCCAAAGTTGATTTTGTCATGAAATTTCATCACGGCAACTGTAACCCTAAGATTTGTATTTAAGTTAACTGTAGTTCTTTAAGATCCCAAGAGTTGTCTCCCTTCCAAGTTAGCATGGCTATTGGTATGGTGACCTTTCATGTCATTTTTAAGAATCAACACTGGTGAGAATTCATGGGTGTAGCTTCTGACATTTCTAGGAGACAAATTATCACAGCAAACTCCCTGTTTTTCTGGCTTTTTCAATTTCTATCCCCTCTTCCGGAATGGTTTTTGAGCCTTAGGTGCAGGGTTTGTTATTAAATTTTAATGTGATGAAAAAATTCCTCTTAATCTAAAGATTCCTCATAAACTTTACAGGTATATTTTGATTTAAAAAACACTTTAGGACATTCTAGCAAATGACCACTGTTCATTACATAGCACACAGATGATATTGTCTATAGCAAAATTAGTCATTTTATTCTAATATAATTTTCAGTAGAACATATTGAATTGTGATAAAATACATAAAAAGATAAAATATAGAAGTATGTATTTATTCCTATTATTTATGGTGATAGATTGAAAATCAGGAACATACATAAATTCTTACAAAATAGGTAGATTAAATATCCAGATTTTAATTTAATCCTAAATATCTGTTTCTCTCTCTACACTGTTTATTGATAACATAGATGTCACAGTGTAATTTACACTTAAATTTTGCATTTTTTATTTTTCTTAATTCTACTTACCATCCTCAGATTGACTCAAAAAGTTGATAGAATTGCTTCTTGATTTCCATGTTAAAAATTACATACATTAAAGTAGTTTATAGATGAAGATTTATCTAAGCATGAAAGATTTCTAATTTTCTATTCCATAAGAGAATTTTCCATAAGTAGTCCTCTTAAAATTTGATGGTTTCCTAACCTAAGATCTCTAATCTCTGGCAATGATGAGTTTATATTCATTTTCTCTTATAAATTTTTCATTTTAAAATTTATTTTCTTAGGAAAAAGAAGATTCAGTTTTATTAATAATTGTATTCATTTTCCCATATATGGTATTGTAATTAATTGGTAGACAAAATGCATAGTATTGTTTTATATATACAATGATTTTTTTTGGATTTTCATAAAATTTTAAGATATAAGAGAAAGTAAATTTTCTACAAAATATCAGCAAAGTATTCAGAAAAACTGACTTGTGTCTTTAGAACAACAGTACACTTTTTCATAAACAAAATAGGTTTAACATTGACTACTCATTAAATTCCTACCATACCTGTTATAATCAGGCCAGAGATGGCAGCACAGGTGTTCCCTGGAGGGGGTGGGTTTTTCTATGATATTTAAATGAATGGGTGGTGCACCTCGGTCATAAGTAACATCAAAGTCCTGAATAACTATTCATGTGCTGGGATTAAACTTCTGCTATTGCTGTGAAGTTAATAACTCTTACAATTATACAATCAAATGAAGGACTCTGAGTAGTTTTCAGAAGGAGAAGAAAACCCCTAAGGCTTTTTTCTTTCCCTCTTGCAGGAATAACATTCGTGAAAAAAGAAAAATATAGAGGCCTAAAAAAGTTAGAAAAGTCCATACATCCTTAGAGAACCCTTTGGTACCAAGAGAATTTAAGCGCGCGTGCATGCGCGCGCGCACACACACACACACACACACACAAGTCCTTATTTTTCAAATTGTCCCAATCACCCATAGAATAAATGTTGCTCTGTTTTTCTTTTAGAATAAAATGTTAACTAAGAGAAACAGTCTTTTGCCATTTATTCCTCTTCTAGGCAACAAAAGGTCAAAAACAGTAAGCTGTAGGGTAATTTCCCACTTGTGGTGAATACATTCATTGTATAAGTAGAAAACGCTTTGAAATTCAGTCCATACAGAGAGTGCCCTAGTGATGCTGAAGTAGGAAGAGTTAACCTGGATACTATGAATTATTCAGAGGACATTCAAGAAAGCTGAAGAATGCACCATGAATTCAGCTTTAATATTAACTTCCAATTGTACAACATAGGCATTCTTTCTCTATATGCATGTGATCAATATTTCATCTTTAACTAAAAATATTTTTCTTATTTAAAATTATCTTAAAAACTGAGGACTTGGCTGGTTTATGAAAACAATTATTTTTAAAGCAATTACCACCATGGGCCTTGTGTTTTTTTTTCTTAAATTTAATATACATAATATTTCTCATAACATGTAGCAAATATGATTCCTTTTTTCAAATGTATATATAGGCAGAAGTTCTAAAGCCTGGAACATTTTGGCATGTTGACATGAAAACAACAACTTTAAAAGGGTTTTACTTCCTACATTTTCATCTTTTAAAAAATAGTTGCTGCAGAGCATGGTGGTGCATGCCTGTAATGCCAGCACTCATGAGGCTGAGGCAAGACTGTGCTGAGTTCCCTGCTAGTCTGCTTTAAAACAACAACAGAATATGTAGCTCATTTTTTCAGTTGGAAACATAGGATTTTTTTTATTCTATTAGTCTGAATATTCATTTTAACTATTTCATAATTATTAATGGTTAAATCCATTTTAATCAAGCTGAGGACCAGGATATCTGTTGTGTGTTCCCAAGTATTAGCAGCACATCTTCCAGCAAACTTCTGGCTATCACGTAACTACAGCTGAAGTCCGCCTGTGTCCCGGCCTGTGTCCCGGCCTGTGTCCCGGCCTGCTGTCCCGGCCTGCTGGCAGTCAGGACAAATCTCTCCTCTCCCACTTGCATCCCCAAGTAAGCACACAGAGGCTTCTATTAATTAAAACTGCTTGGCCATGGCTCAGGCTAACTACTGACTAGCTCTTGCACTTAAACTAAGCCCATTTCTGTTAATAAATATGTCGCCACATTTTCCATGGCTTTACCTGTGTGCCATTACATGCTGCTGCCTGGATGGCGGGCTGGTTTCTCCTCAGTCAGTCTTCCTCTTTCCAGAATTCTCCTTGTCTGCTTATCCTGCCTATACTTCCTGCCTGGCTACTGGCCAATCAGCTTTTTACTTATCAACTAATTAGAGCAACACATTCGCAGCATGCAGAACATTCCATAGCACCTCCCCTTTTCTGTCTAATCAAAAAGGAAAATTTTTAACTTTAACATAGTAAAATTACATATAACAAAACAATTATCAAGCAAGAATTATATCTTCAATATCTAGTCTATTTGTATTTGGCAAAATTAAAGAAGATATCCTATCTATCCTATATTTGTGAGTCTAAGGTTTCATATCTACCTTATCTCTTATCATAACCAAGGAAAATCTATCTAGTCTTCAACTACATCAAAGACCTCAGAAGGATATAATATTACTTAAGTAAACAGGAAATTAATTGTAAGCAACTTCCAAACTTCTAGAAATAACAGAGACAACTGCCTACCTGTACAGTCATCCAAAGTTCTTCTGCAATGTTGGGACATCCATTTTTCAGCCTACAGGCCTAGAGTCTCTCAGTCACTTCTCTTTGTGTCCTGTAGAATGTCTGGCAGTTTCTTCTGTGAAGCAGAAACCTGAAGGACCATCTCATCTTACAAAGTTAAGTGGTCACCTTCACATGGGTCCTGCATGTCCAGTTGATACAACATTTTGTCAAGCAGTCCACGCAAGAACAGTTTCTTGCCCAAATGGCTATTTTTGCCAAGAAGAAGATAAACTCCACATGGAGTGTCTTCGATGCCCATCTTTCTCTTTGAAGTAAATCATTCCTGCCAGGAACAGACATGTCTGACTGTCCAGGAAGTCTAAGTTTTTAAAACATTTTAAATGCCATATTCTGAAGGTCTTTGAAGTGTGTGAAGATTATATACCTAACTGAATTATATCTATGTATACCTAGAAAACTTAACATGACTATGAGTTTGACTATCATAGAAGACTAATTATTAATCTGTATTTCTTAATTATCCATTACAATTTAAATGAGCTGCACAAACATGATACCTTAAATGAGAGTTGAAATCTACATATAGTATAACAAAATTAATTTTAAATTTGTATCAATAAACTAAAATCTATACCAATGTAAAACATTTTAAACAAGTTGCTCTTTAAAAGTAGGTTCAACAATCCATCCTTTTATCCTATCATATCTATATCCTATATTTCCATATCATATTCCTCTTTCTTCTTTTAGAAAGATATTCACTGTGACCAATAATAATTTGTAACCAACAATCTAAACAAAGATAAACATCTATAATCCATTTTTGGGAATGTGGGCGTAGTGTTGTAGGCTACTTCCTGCTGATAGGGTCACTGGTAGTCTTATGGGGATCCTGAGAAAATTAAGAATTATGGTCAAGTCCTGACTGGAACAGTCTGTGATGTTGTACACTTAGCTATTTGGGTTTCTTTGGCTTCTGGGAGCCAGACCTTACTAGCTAAGTGAATGCTTTCAAAGAGAAGTAGATAAGGAAAGAAATGTAAATAAATATGTCAATGTTGGTGGTAGCTTAAAATTACCAGGAAAAGAAAATTTAAATGATGATTATGAAGGAGACTATCTTCAAGGCAGGACAGTCTTTTGCCCTTGCCATGATCTAATGCTGGAATCTTCTCTCCACTATCTGGTGGAAGGAGCTGGCTACCATATTCATAGAGATTTTGTGATTACAGAGCACATCTATTGGTGCTTAGAAATGTATAGTGAAATTTGACTGAGAAATGTTTTTGGAAGTTTGGAAATATAAACTTACATGCTAATCATGCCAGCCATGTAATGGTATCTCAAAGTGGACGCATAGAGCTTTTGATTAAGATTCTCATCAATACAGTCTGGTGTGATGACAAAGGCCTATCCTTGAATTGAGCTGAAGAAAGGGGATGGTAAGATTTAGGCCAATATGGGCTATACATTCAGTCACAGACAATCCTGAAACCTGGGATATGTGATATATCTTGGTCTCAGTCAACCTCTGGCTCTTATAATCTTTCTGCTCACTCTTTCACAATAGATCCTGAGACTTGTGGGAAGAGGTTATGATAAAGATGTCCAATACATGGCTGAGCAACTCATACATATTTATTCTTAGAGCTTTGATGAGTTTGTGTTTCTGCTTTAACTGCCTTACACTGCACAAAGAAACTTCTGATGAGGTCTGAGGGATTCATAATCATAGGACATTGTTTAAGGTTGCATTTTTCTGTGTTCCTCCCCATCGTCTTTAAAAAAATCTTGTTCTATGAAGATTCACAAAAATATCTATCAGGATCATGCACGATACACAATTGCTACCATATAAAAGCAATCCCAAAATTTTCAGACTTCTTGAAATATCTGATTCTCAGTGACAAATTACAGTGTATCTACACAAGTAAAGGCAGCACAGCTGGGAGAGATGCAGATGCTTGTCTCACCAAGTATTAATTCATACATTGCTATACACATCTAATGCTAAACCTGTGGTTCTAAAACAATAATGTACATTGGTCAGCATGGGCTCCACAGTGAGAATATGCTTCAAAACAGATAGATAAACCAACAAAAAAGAATTTTCCACAATAGGAAACAATCCTTTACTAACAAAAACCAGGCTGGTGTGACATCATACATATATGTTTCAAAACAATTTCTAAATGCTGACAAATATGCTTGACATGACAGTTTTCCTTTAAAGATGTTATTTTGCAATATGTTAAATAGATAATTAAAAGTTACATAAAGGTGTAATATCCTACTTTGAAGTTCAAAATAAATTATAATATACATCTGACAGAGGATTAATGCATTTCTCAAATGTCACTTGTGAAGTTGTATTTGCAGTTGAACAGAGAATAACATTGCAGAGAACAACATTGGGCCAAGGTGTAGAGAATAAGAAATTTTACACCACTCAGCCCTAAATAAGATATCTATATGACAGCCTCCCCTTCAAAGTCTCAGAGATCACTATCGTCGAGGACAAATAAAGACTGTAAGGGCCAAAGTTAGTAGATGAATAGGAGGAAACAGTATCCTCCAGACACAACAGGGCTGCTTCACATAGGAACTCACAGCCATTGACACAGCATGCACAAGCCCTATGCAAGATCAATGAAGATCAAATCTCAGAATGGAGAGGGGGTGCACATGGAATCTCACACCTGACCATGAAGTTATTGACAATTGACAGCTCCTAGAGAGGGCAAGTCAGTTTTGTTTAAGAGTATTGCTTCTGGTAAGTCATCCGTGTTCCAGTGAAAGTTCATATGTCTAAAAATATATGACTAGCACAAACTGGACTTAATGAGTGGAATCAAAAAACAAAAACAACAACAAAACAAACAAAACAGAAAAAAACAGAGGGCACAAACTGTGGAACATAGGAAAAAGCAGGTGCATTTGGAAGATTTGTGGCAAGTGGGGGAATATGAGCAAAACATATCTTAAAAATTCTGAAAAAATTATATCATTTTAAGTGAATAATACATGAAATTAAGAAATTAATGCTGTATTTTAAGAAAAAATATAAGGCATACTGTTTTAACAATAAAATAAAGTTGGAAAAAGATAAAATACAGAGCATAGATAACAGAATTATAAATGGGCATGCGAGATTAAAGGGACCTGCAAATGTTGTTAGGAAAGCTGGTTCATTTTCAGGAGTCAGCAGACATTATTTGATAAAGGTTTATGTTACTAACACTATGCATCTCTGGGCAAAACAAAAGCCCATAAACTGATGTTAGTACAATATAAAATAGGTTTAAATGATTTAATTTATTTGATATTTGTTATTTGCATTTCTCTTTTACAGTGAAGACATTAAAGCTAATGTGGGATCTCCTCCATAGTATATATGGGGACAGGATCTAAAGGTATTCTATTATGAAACAAACATCTTTCTTTCTGGAGCGGTAGAGAAGGCACAAAAGCACAAGACTTAGCATGGAAAGGCCAAAGGAAAAATG